>JAANBC010000079.1:0-91852 GCA_014621405.1 Stylonectria norvegica | reverse complement strand
CCCTGGGGCCGGCCGACCACGCGCCCGAGCAAGCGCGCCGCCGACCCATCCCCACGGCCGACTTCAACGTGCGCGAGAACGGCGCCACGAGCGACAACGTATACAACACCTGGCGCTGGACCAAGGCGCAGCAGAAGCGCCTGCGCAAGGGGAAGCCCGTGGCTGACGTGGCCCCCGACGCCCTTGACCCGCGCGGTAAGCGTCTCGACTACATCTTCGCGTCCACGGGGCGAGACGTCGACGCCCCGGCCGGCAATCCCGGGTGGGTGGTTACGAGCGCGACCGTAACCTTCACGGAGCGACACCCGCATCTCGGCGTCTCGCTGTCGGACCACTTCGCGGTGCGCGCCACGCTCACCCAGCACCGCATCTCCTCGCCATCGCCGGCGCGATCACTGACAGCAGACACGGCGCTGCAGTCGGGCGCATACCTCGCGCCAAGCAGCCCAACGAGCAGCACGACATCTTCCTCTGCGCCACACCCGTCCGACCGGGACGCACAGCTACACTACGCGCACACAAGCGACACGTCCCTCCCGCTGAGCGTGTACGACGAGATCCTAGGCTTGATAGCCTCGTACACGGCGCGGGAGGTGCGACAGCGATATTGGCGGGGGGTACACTTCTACGCGGCCGTGGTGGTGTGGCTCGGGTGCGTTGTGGGCGTGTGGTTCAGCCCGGCCAACTACGTGGCCTTTGTGTTGATGTTGGTGAGTAGCTTGGGGCTGACGGCGGGCGTTATCGATGGGCTGCTATCGCTGCTGTTCTTCTCGTGGGAGATCCGCGGTCTGAAGGAGTTTGAGTGGGAGATTCGCAACGCAAAGGCCGTTGCGGCTGGAGATCTGGTGGCGCTGGCCGATGCCGAAGGCGATGATGGCACGGCAGCAGAGCATTCTGCGAAGCAATCATGAGTTATAGGGATCGACGACTTACGTATCAGCATAATAAAGGAAAGGAAAGGAAAGGACAGGAAAGGGAAGTAATTAGCTCGGATCAAGCATATTACATAATGTCTATTAATTAATCATAATACCCTCTCACTCTGCTTCTCTTGTTCGAACCCCCTATCCTAATGCCAGAGTCTTTAAACCCAACTCCACCTCCACTTCCACCTACAACTGCCCATCGTCACTCAGACACCTTTTGAAACGAGTACCCCCCCGGTCTCATCCGTCGCCATGTATACCCCATAAACGCCGTCTTCTTCCGGATATCCATCACCTCTTCCTTGATGTCTTTATCTCGCAGGAGTCTATCTCTCGCCCTCTTGCGCTCTTTCCGGCCGTACAACCTGACAAAGTGCTTGAGCACCTCCTTTTCCTCCACGGCCAACATCGATGTCCCCTCGACTTGTTGATCTATCTTGCGCAGTCGCGCCGAGTCGTACGGCACCGCCACAAGCTGCATCGCCACGTCTTGGACACTTTCTCGGAAATCACCGAGCACTTCCTTGACATCCTCAGGCGACATGGCCGCTCCCGAAGGGTAGGACTCGGACCAGTCCTCGATGGGCTCCGATTCATCAAAGTAGTGTGTGTCTTCCGCGCCGTTGATGTGGGGGATGAACGGCGGTGTCAGCGTCTGCAGACGATCCCAGGGAATGTTCCTGAACCATCGGTGGGCTTTGATATCCTCGGCATCATCAGGGAAGACGTATCGCCCGTAATAGTCTGCCGATCGTCCGCCGTCGAGTTGACCACGATCTTTCATCAAATATCGCCTTGAGCAGAGCCGCGACTCCTTTTCCTGAATCAGGCGGTAGATCAGATCTTTGCATTTGTCGCTGGCTGTGGGTCTCTGAGGAAAGTAGAAACGCGATTTGTGCTCCTTATGCTGTGTTATAATCGTGGTAATACTAGACACTTGGGTATAGTCAAGACTTACCAAGATGTTCTGCTTGGTCCGTTGCCGTCCCTCCTCTGCTAGAAACGGCGTGTGTCCGTATAGACACTCGTACAGAATGATGCCAATGCTCTACTAGTCACATCTTCCGTCGTATGTATGGCCTTGCACAACCTCAGGGGCCATGTACTGGCTGGTGCCGACGACAGAGTTGGCAGCGGATCGGTTACCGCATCGATTTCTCCAACCAAGGAGGTCCTCGAGGTCTTCGTTCTTAGACGCCGCCTTCTTCTCGTGCCTCTCAAGCCCCGACATCAGCGTTTGGTACCATTTCAATTGCGTTCCGATCTGACGGTTATCCTTTTGGTCTGTTTCGTCGCCGTCAACGTTGATCCCTAGCTTTTTGACTAGCGAATAACGATGACAGTTGTAGTACGAGGCATCGTGAGACCAATGCCCATCGAATGCCAGTCCAAAGTCGGAGATCTTGAGATGGCCCGAAGCTGAGACGAGAAAATTGTCCGGTTTGATGTCGCGATGGATGAACTTTAGCCTGTGAGCCTCTTCGACAGCAACAATCATCTCGGCTATGTAGAAGCGCGCCACTGCCTCGTGAAGTATATTCTCTCGGATCAGTAGACCGAGAAAATCACCACCGGGCATGTAATCCATCACCAAGTAAAGGTTGTCAGCATCCTGAAAGCTGGCCACTAGTGGGACAATCCTAAGAAAAGGGGTTATTAGTACGGTGAAAGCAAGGGTGTTGTAACACAGGGATCTTAGCAGCTCACCAGGTCGACCCCTCCGAAGCAATGAGAAAATCCCTCTCAGCTCGCAGATGTCCTTCTTGACTGCTTCGTAGCATATCCGACTTTCGAATTACCTTCATAGCATATACCTGTCTGGAGAAGGTATGTTCCTGGGTATGCTTTTCTCGAACTAATCTTACAACCCCGAAGCTGCCTTTGCCCAGGACTGACAGCGGTTCGTAGTTTTCCAGATAGGGGCCACCCTGGATTCCCCTGTAGGAGAGTAGGGTCTGTCTCTTCATCACGCGAGTCTCTCTCAGATGCCACGTCTCTTGGTTGTAGAACGAACACCGGATTGCTTGCTTCTGCTCGGGCGTAAGATGCGGACTGTAATAAAGCTGAGACTCGAGATACTGGCGTCTCACGGAACGCATTTCCGGCTTGTTCCAAAGCTCGTTGAAGTGCGTCTCCAGATAGATCTTGGCTGCAGCAACTCTCTCCACTGTTTGTATGGTCGGTTGAGCTTGGTCGACACCAGACTCCACGATTGTCCCTAGGGCTCCGCCTTCAGGGCTCGATCGTGTCCATGGGGTTCGCCTACTGTGTCGTCTCTTGGTCGTGTCTTTGGTCAGAATGGAGAAGCGAGAGTCCACCGATGTCTTTCGAGTTGAGTCGTCCGCAGCCGTTGATAGCCTGCTGCTGACTGCTGAGTTCTCTGAGCTGTCTGGGTCACTTGCAGGTGCTGATTGCGTGCCTCCAAGACCTTGAAGGGAAGACCCGGGTCGCAGAGATGTATCACGATGGACAAGGGTAGTGTTGGATGCAAGTCCGAGATGGCTGAGTCCCAGTTTCTTGATCAAGTCTTTGGGTACGAGGCCTCTGCCTTTGCCTTTACGTGACGAAGAAGTTGACCCCTCATCACGGTCTCTCAAGATGATGGGTTTGCCTTTCGGTGATGAAGCCGCTGATCCACCATCCTTCTTCATGGTAACAAATTTCCCTTTGAAAAGCTGGGAAGAAGACCCATTAGGACTCCATTCGAGGACTGTCGAGCCTTGCGAGCCTATCGAGCGTCAGTTTCAAGCACTCAACTCGGCCTACGACAACCCTACCACCACGACTGCTTCTCCCGATGGCCTTGATGGCACCTCGGATGTCAGACCAAACCTTGGAGCTACCGCGGCGAAGCTTCAAAACATGACTTTGATCGCCTGGGCTGTCCTGGTCTGCGGAGCAAGGGGGCGATGTTGCCTCGACCGTGTCAAGTGAGTCGCCCGAGAAGGCGTGCAGAAACTGATAGCTGGCCTTGTTGACCAGGGTCGGCGTCATCTTGCCCGATGGCAGTTAAAATCAGAATTACTGCGGCATTAATGTTTGAATAAGAAGGCAGTAATTAATGTTATGTTGATTGGTGTCCAAAAAAGAGAGACGAGACCGCAAGTAGCGGCGGTCTGCTGAGATGCAAATGATGCGAGAGGGAAGAAGACGGAGGAAGGGGACCCAATAATGAAGATGATTCACTCGACCGGAGAAAGACAGATCGTGCCGACACCTTCTTCAATCGTAGCGACGACTTAGGAAAGTCCATAAGGTATCTACTAGTAGGAAGCACTACTAAAGTAGGCGCTGCTTTGAGGTAAGTAGTAGGAAGGAAACCGCCCTCAAGTGTGTGATCTTTGGTGTCAGCTTCTACCACAAGTCTTACTACTGGCACGTTCTTAGTACTACTAGTAGTAGCCATCCCAATGGATGTAAGTCAGTACGGTACCATCACTAGAGGAGACTTGATGAGAAAACCGGGTTGAAAGGCCTGAACATCAGATCAATATGAAAAGTAGTCGTTATTGGCAAGTCGACAACTACCTACAGCTCACCCGATATATATCCCCCATAACCGCTGGAGATACCTATCATTCAGCATTAAAAGAAACCATTTTGTTGTACGCCATCCCATGCAATGCAGGCAGATCCTCGCCCGGTCATCCCCACCCTAGCCAACTGCTCTACGCATCCTGCTGGAGGACCACGCATCTTGACAGGAGGCGGTAGGTCCAAGGCTCCTTGTCACCGCACGTGGCGTACAAAGCGAGCAGATGAAAATCCGAAACTTTGAAAAACGAGGAAGCCGAGCCGGCGCCCACTCGCCGGACACGAGACGCGAGTTACAGCAGGGTATTAGTACACGGCGCCGGCCGCAAGTGGACTCTTGATATAGGTGCAGTCCGCTGCGCTCACTTAATCTCCAGCAACTTAACGTCGAAGATCAGCTGGCTGTTGGCGGGGATGCCAGGCATGCCCCGGGAGCCGTAGGCGAGGTGAGCAGGGATGCTCAAGCGTCGCTCGCCTCCGATAGCCATGCCGACAACACCGACGTCCCAGCCCTTGATGACCTGGCCCTTGCCGACCTTGAACGAGAAAGGCTTACCCTTCTTGTTGGCTATATTTCGTTAGCATGTGAAACGCTCGTCGCGGGGTAAGACCTGTTCGTCACTCACCATCGAACTGCTGTCCGTTCTGAAGCTTGCCAATGTAGCGGACACCGACGGTGTCGCCGTTCTTGACAGAGCGGCCCTTGCCGACGGTTCGGTCGTCGACGGTGACGCCCTGAACAACCTTGACGGTCTTGGCGGCCTCCTTGACCTTCTCAGATCCGGTAGGGCCCTGCTCGAGGTTCTTGGCAAACTGGACCTTCTTGTCGGCCTTGTCGGCCTTGGCATCCTTCTTGGCCTCCTCAGCGGCAACAGCCTTGCCCTCGTTGTTCTTGAGCTTCTTCAACTGCTTCTTGGACAGCTTGGGGTCCTCAGCCTTGGAGATCAGCTCATCGAGGCCCTCGGCAGCCTCCTCAGCAGCGCGCTTGTTCTTGCCCTTCTTGACGGTAACCAGCTTGGGGGCCTCCTCCTCAGAGTCAACCTCGGTGACGCGCGGGTCCTTGAGACCATCGAGCTCGTCGCTCTCGTCGCCGCTCAGCTCCTCGCCCATGGCGTAGTCGAGCTCATCAGGGGAAAGGTCGTAGTCGTCCTCATCCTCATCGTCCTCAGAGTCCTCATCATCCATGATGTAGTTGCCGGTCAGGTAGACGGTGTGGGTGCCGCTGACGACAAAGTAAACCTGCTCACCGTGGTTGACGGTGATGTCGAGAGTCTGCTGGTAGTTCTGTGAAAACAGTTAGCTGGCTGGAAGCATTGGGATGATTAGATTGGTGCTCGTTCACCTTCTCGGTGTCGAGGGTGCAGATGACAAAGTTTTCGAGGTCAGCGCCATCATCGCTATCGTCGTCGGAGTCATCCTCTTCCTCGTCATCCTCGTCATCGTCCTCAGTGGCCTTGGCCTTGCCCTTAGACTTGACACCATTAGGCTTGGCATCTGCCATCTCCTCGTCGTCGTCAGACTCGTCAGCCTGGGTTGCCTCAATGAGCTTCTTGATGGCAGCAGCCTGCTTGCGGCTCTTAGCCTTGACAGGGTCGCTGGGTCCACCGTTGGCCTCCTCCTCCTCGTCATCGTCATCAGAGGCGGCCAGGAGGGCCTTCATGTATTCATCGTCGACCTCATCATCCTCGTCGTCCTCATCGAGGCCGGGGAAGGCACGCTTGACAAGGCGCACAGTTGATCGAGCGATAGCAGGGACATTGCCCTCGTCATCGGCCTGAGACTCCTCAGTGGGGTCGATTGCGGCCATGGTGATGCGGAACTAGATTGGCATGATTAGCTACCTAATCGCATGAAGGCATTGAGGCGCGAGAGCTGAGATATGTGCAACAGTGACATTGCGGCCGGCGCACAGCATTTAACAGCCTCGGTGAAGCAGGGAGACATACAGAAGCAGGGAATTCCATGGCGGCGGGGATCAAGATCTCGCCAGGCGGGATCTCGAGCCCGTAGACGGGACCAGGAATAGCAGACATTGTGTCGGTATTTGTGGCGAGCAAAGCTCGTAAAGAAGACGTGTGAATAAGTAGATTCTCCGCGAGATAGTGGCTTGTGTGTCGCAAAGTGCGGCTGGAGAGAGAAAGTGTGATTTGCGGGAGTATGAAATTTGTCTAGAGGAGGCTCTCGTGAAGAAACGAAGATTGGAGTGCGCCTGAGAGAGAGCTTCGAATTTTTTTTTGGCCTTAGGGAAGCCTGCATCGCCCCCACCCCCCGAAAACAATGCCCTCCAATGAGACTCGACGATAAGGCTCTTATCCGGGTGGGGCCGTTGCTGTCTCAGCAACGGGACCCCGCTACTCTGCAGATTTTCTGTAATCCGCAGTGGACAAGCCCAGAAGCCTCACCTCACTGCCTCACCGCTGTGGATGGTAGACTTTTTTTTTTTGCAGGGTCTTTCAGTGGGGATACCACTGTGAGACAGGCCCGGCTTCTTACTTGCAAAAGAAGCGCAATCCCTTAAATTCTCCGAGTTCTCACAGAAACCCTTTCTCAAGGATTTCTTCATGGCATTGAGTAATTACCTATTGCTTAGTTGAAAGCATCCATAATTGACACTCTGATGTCGTTAAGATTCGGTACTTCTAATAAAATGAACATCCTCTGCTCTTAACAGAAATGGTGCTTCACACGAGGAGCACACTCTCATCTCGAGTCAGCGTTTCACCCAAACCCTGAGCTCCATCCGCAAACCGTCAAGCCGCTTTTGGTACCCTTCGAACCCCCCGCAAACCACGCCTTCAACATCAACCACGCCGCTCCCACCGTAAACATAGTCGCACTCTCGCGATACACCTGCCCGCGATCGCCCACATCCGTCAACATCAAGCCCGTCTCGGCCAGCGGTTTCGCCCAGTGCTTGCCGGAGCGCGCGTAAGCCGCCATGAGATCGTTCCCGTTGGTGACGCCGCCTAGAGATCATGTTAGCGAGCCGTGCTCATGAGGGGAAGAGAGACGTCGGGATATCATGTACCGCTTGACCAGAGATTTCCGTCGCGAACCCATCGGTATTCGTCCCCTACCAACTTCACCCCCCAATCCTTCTTCTTTAAATCATCCTGCAGTCCCCGCGGGCCACTCGCGCTCTTCCCCTTCAAGATACCCGCCGCACCACATATGTAGATCCCCGTACACACGCTTAACACATCCACGCCCTCCGTCTCAAAGTGTCGCCGCAGCCACTTCAACCCGGCTTCTTCAAAGGTCGACCTCGGGTCTGGCCCCGGCACGACGAGGATATCGATCTTCCCCGGTGCAACTTCGGCGTCCGTGTACAGGTGCGTCGCTTTGATAGTCATGTTGGACGTGAGGGGGATGTCCATGCCCTGTTCCAGCGACGAGATGTAGGAAATCTTCACATGAGGGGCGAGGGCTTTGACATGCGCCGGGAGGAATTCGAGTGCGTCCAAGTACTCTTTTGACATGACGCCTAGGATATCGACTGTTGCTACGTCGAGCACCTGGGCGCCACTCGGGATGAAGACGCCGATGTGGATATGTTCAGAAGGCATGATCGTGTTCTTGCGAGGTGAATCGGATGGTAGAAAGAGCAATAGCAAAAAAAAAAACATGCGCCAGTGCTGTTACTTATAATAACTATACAAATGCCATCAAAGGGCCCGAATCTCTAATCTCTCATCCGTCCAGCTCGGGGACAGCAACGGAGGCGGGTCTTTTGTAGCAGGGCCGATGCTCAAACGGTCTCTAAAGCTGCCTCTGATTGGCCCGCCAGCACCGCGCATCCGAGTCCTCTCGGAACGTAAGCCCGGAACGACCCACTTGCTACCGGACATGGACTATGGATTTGAGGGTTGTCTATCTGCCAGCCTTTTTGAATGATGACTGTGGCTCGTTGAGACTTAGATAGGTATTTTATCCCCTCTACTAGCACGAAGTAGAACAATTTATTTCGCACTACAGTGACTAAGTCACAAAGGGGCACCCATATGGTATAAGTTCTCACTGACAACCAGGGTGACTACCAGAGTCTCTCAATCATTAAAAGTATTAAGGTATTAGGTTATTTCAAGGAAAGTTCCCCCTCCCCCGAGCTCCGAAGTAGCCCGCGTTGCGCCCTGCAGACCAAAATTCGTCGTCTTGTTTGTCTACCAGGCCGCCGAACACAAAAACCCAGGGTAGCGGATCCTGTTTTCTAATTATACAGCAACACCGAAAGACCTTATCAACACAGCAACAAGCGCACGTCTGACACTGATGACAAGTCGTCGGACGGATCGGTCCAGAAGAATCCCTTATACCTAGCAGAGCGCCAGACCTTAATCAGTCACAAATTTGGCCGCCTGAGCCACTTCGTCCACTTTCGCAGACGGTGAGACTCGTCGTGTAACTTTCTTGCTGACAGTGTACACCAAATTCATTGTCCAGAAATGACATATCTGCGCTTGAGCAAGTGGAATCGCGCCATACAAGGGGGCGCAAAGGGGCAACATAACATAGTCTGTCCAGTTCTTTTTGAAGGAACGTTGAGAAAATCGCATGCCCTCAGCGATGCCAGCCCTAGTCATTTCCTTCTCGCGTGTTGCAACACAGATTCGATGGAAGCTCTCGTATAAGAATAGGTAGCAACAGATTTGCAAAAAGCCCACAATCCGAAGAATCTTGCACACGGTAAAAGCCCATGCTAAATTGTGCGGGTCGTCGTTGCCGTCCGTGAATCTGAGGTAGAGCGTCGATGCACCCATGAGGATGGTCATGTGTAGCGGGAGAAAGTGTGCCTCGAAAAGACGGTGAAAGAGGTAAAAGACAAGCTCCCAGTTGGGCTCCTCCATTGTGTGTCGTCTGATATTTGAGTAGATGCCGTTCTCGTAAGGCTGCTCCATGTCATCACCGGCTAGCTGGCTGTCGGAGACGTTAAGCTCTGAGTTCTCGCCATAGGTGTAGTGAAGCGGCTGACAAGCCCTCGATGTATGCTTGCGCTTCTGCCACATTTCCCATGCCTTGCGAAGAGCAAATCCACTGTCTAGAGCACCCCACATGTGTCGTAGTGCTTGCTTGTAGCGGGCTTGTAGGTCCGCTTGAAGACCGCTGGCACCAGCGACGCTACCTCCAGTAACATTAGTCTGACTTACCGGGCTGTTGACGGTGCGACACGTTAGATTTCCATTGAGAGCAAAGAAGCACTTGATGTACATGTGTAAATCCTCGCCAATGGCCTCGTTATGACCATCCCAACCGCCGACGCGATCAACGAGCTCCAAAGGCAGGGAATAAACTGATGTGGGCGGGGCGATTGTTGAACCTGGATACAAACCAGATAGCCCTCCTGCACACCAGAGGATATCTGCAACGCGAACGCATGCGGGCACGTTGTGAGCATTTCGGTCGAATATTATGGGAGGCGCATATAGAGTCGTGGTCGAAGTTCCGGGGTAGGACAGGTGCATGTTCGTGACGAGGGTGAAGTAGTTAGATGAGAGATGGCTATCAGCTGCATTCCCCCACGTCTCCAGTCAGCGACCAGGTCAACCCTGCCATATGGGCCTAAGCGCAGCGGAATGACGCCGCGGAGACAGCCAGGGGGGGCACACGTACCATCGATACCAGTGACGATAACGTCCTTCCTTATCCCCAGCGAGTATTTGACACTCAGTTTACGAGCTGCCCAGGCCACATTGCTTCCCTTTCCTGCCGCCTCGCCGGCTATGTCCCCTGGGTGAAGGGTAAAATGGATGGAGCGGAACTCCTTTGAAAATTGCTGGATCAGAAGTAAAGCCTTGCTTTCGGCATTGTCCTCGCGCTGCTCCATGCCGAGGTAGATCTGGTGTCGGTACCGTTAGCAAAGTCAAATCCAACCAGGGCCGTGTAAGATAACGATGCCCCGCGGTCATTGCCCAAATGTTCACTCTGCAACCTGAGGCTGAGTGCCCCTCCAATGGTCCCCAGGATCGTGGGTAGCGGTCGCGATAACGCGGAGTGCACTTACATCATAAGAATCGTGGGCTTGAGGATGTGATGCTAGAACGTCGAGGGTTTCCTTGAGGGTGTCTAGCTCCTCCTTGTAATTGGGAATGATGATGGCGTGGATGACGCGGTCTACGGTCAAGTGTCCACCTTCGGTATATGTATCGGGGTCAGAATCTCCAGCCTCACTGACGGTTGACGAATAATCATTGTGGCTGGATGTTAGAGTCTCCGAGCTGGCTGAGGAAGCGTAGGAGCTTCGGCGCCGCATAGCCAACTTCTTCAAGTCTCTGAGAGTGTTGCTTTGCGTAGACCGCTTGAAGGTCTGGGTTAAGCCCCAGAGGCTCCAACAAGCGCGAACAGGGAAGAGGGAAACAAGAACGTGGACGAGCAAGCAGTAGTAGGCGAAAACGAAGGTCCAGATGCCAGCGCCAACGGTCGAAGTCGAAGAGAAGTATGTAGCACCGGTTCCTGGTTGTTCATACTTGTATCGATGTTTATGAAGCGTGGACTCGCGCGATATGACCCAGTAGCTTAGCCCCAGCAGAGCAAGCATGGCCAGGCCGCCAGCTCGCCGCGAGCACCACGCGAAGATGCCCATGATGGGAGTCGACCTGCGTGGGAGGCCGTGAGGAACGTGGTGTATATGTGGAGGTGGGAGAGAGGTGGTGGAGAGGTGGTGGAGAGACGATGAGCTACCTTACACCAAGGGAAAAAAGAGCGGCTAATGGATGGAATAAGAAGGAACAAGAGAGGGTGCCTGGAGAAATATATGAAGGAGCCGGAGGTCTCCAACAAGCAAGGTCATAAGGGGACCTACCTGCCTACAGCTCGTAGCGGGCAATTCGAAGGCAAGAGAGGGCCGAACGCCAAGAGCTAGCGGTAATAGGCCCCTGGCTCATGTACACATGAGGGTGGGTGAAATCTGGTACGGACTAGACAAGGACAAGGAAATAAGACGAGCCACGCAAGTCCACGAGACCAGGAAGAGACCAAACGGGGCAAATTAACAATCCAAAATGGCAAGGGAATGGAAAATGCTGATCCAACTGGCTATCGCAGTTTTCAATTCCATGGGTTTTGGTGTGGTGTAAGTGGAGGTACTGGTCTGGTGTTTTTCCCCGTCGCCGGCCTGATCGCGAAGGTTAACATCTGCTTTCCATCTAATCCATATTATTGTTACAAAACAGAGCATGAGGCAGAGCGGCAGCGACAGCAAAGGCGATATTCCGCAAATACAAAAGCCTTATTATCGCTGGGTGGCGGCAGCAAAATGCCGAAGTGCCTTTGATACCTTACTTAGAACTAATTCTCTGAAGTTGCTGTTCCGTGGCATCCATGCATCTCCAGTCGTGCACCAGGTTGTTGAAGATTTCTAGCTGCATAGTGCTGCTGCCTTGACCTGTTCCTCGCAGTCCGCGGATTCCTTCTATTAGCAGCCTCGATGATTTTGATGGCTTGACGACTAATTGCCGTGAAGCCGAGATCGATATTATCAAACAGTCGCCCGCGCTCCGCGGCCGGCCGGTTGCCCTCGGTGTGGAGCCCCGGCTTCGGCAACTTCAATGTCAGAATACCTCAACTGTGGTTCGAGACGCGTTGAAGTTGCCTCGAATTCAGTTTTACGAAATCTAATTCACGTTTTCGCTCGCCACGGCTTGCACATCGCGGTCTTCCTCGCACTCCGCGGACTCCTGGACAGCAAACCACAATGTCTGACTTACCTTTCCTTCACTACGGGTGTAAGTCAAGAATGTCAGCATCCAAGCAATTTTCGATATATAATATGTGTGCACTCACCTGAGTAGATACCCCATCTAGTAGTTCGAGAGATGCCATCGCCAAAGAGCGGGCCACATTGCAGGCGTTAAGACGAGACGCAGCATCCATAATTCACGATACAAGTCCCAGCCCTTGGCAAGCTGCCGGCGCCACGCAAAGCCCCGGTACGTTCCAGCTGTATGAACGAAGCTCTTTTGAGCTCCCGCAAGCTTGCAACCGCCCGCTGCATGTTGTCGGGTACTTCCCAATTTGGCTGCGCTGTCAACGGATGAATAAGTAAGTACCGAGCCTCTGCTGGCTAAAACCGTGATCGTCTGTGCCATGCCTTAAGCCACGTGTAGCCTCCCGTCATGATATTATTAGCTAGACCGCGTAGTTAGCATCCATTTGTCAAGTCGACACTCTATAACGAATGCCGAGAGAACGTTCATGACAGTGCTGCGCTAATACCAAGAATTCGAGGTGAAGTATACTTTGTTGAACCGGTCACGAACACAAAGTCGATCGCGCTCGAACCGCTGGCATTGTTCCCGCAGACGCTCTGGACTCTCCTTATCGTGGACGCTCAAGTATCCTGCGAAGAACGTTTGCTGGTTGACATCGCTCACTGGCTCGCAGGAGGTCATGGGATGTGTTCATAGTGGCTTCTTTGGACCTAACAGCCCTCTTAGTAAACAAGTATTAGTCGCCGTCGCATTTTGCCTCGTTAGTTACAACGCCCATCCACCGCACGCGGTGCCGCTACAGGCCATCATCCAAACATGATGAACATGCGGCGATCGAGTTGATATAGTCTCAAATTCCATCTTGAACTTGGGTTCCAGGGTCCAAGTCATAGCTCGGCTGCCATTGGCCACATGTGCCATCGATTGGCCCACGTTGTTCGAGGCCTCTGTCTGCTCACCGTATCTGCGAACGAGTTTTCGTACTAAGCTTGTGATTTCGTTTATCGGATCGCTTTGGTAGCGGACTAGTTGGTGCCAAGAATTGTCAGTGCTCACGAGGTTGAAGCCATATGATCCATTCCCAATATTATGTGCCGGGACGGCTCCTACTGCCGCTCGTTAGCTACCATACTATGCCTACTATAGTAAATAGCAGGATAGTCTCAGTCTGACTTAGGAGTATACGACTTAGCCTTCAAGATTGACTTGAAAGCAAAGTCTGTACCCTGTCAAGAAGACTTGTAAGTCCCGCAGCAGCCAAGCTAGGGACGGCGGTGTTGGCTTTGCGACCCTGCTGCACATTCCGGTTTCCTAGTATGAGTTGGCAGACACGGATAATCACTCTCTTGTTGTTTTATTCGTGAGTTCTGTACATGTTGCACTGAGGTGGGCTGAGGCAAGATAAGCGAAGAAGCTGCGCATGTTTATATAAGATTCAGGGGTATCTTCCGTTCTTTCGAGCTTCCTTTCTGCTCAGATCCGTTGGCGCATTCCCATAGCAATTGCTTCTATCATCCAAGTTTTCTCATTAAAGCAAGTTCAACTAAAACCTCATCTGAGCTTGGATCCAGTAGAGTGGGGAAATCAGGTAGAAAGATAAACAAACCTTGCAACTCCGAATACCATAGGAAGAAAGACAGCCTTCCAGTCCTCCTTGAAGAATGCGATGCCCAGTGACTTTCCACTTTACGGGGCCTTCTCGAAAAGCGCTTGAATAGGTTTGGCAGCCTGTGGCGAAGTTAGATTACTTCTCCTGAAAAAGAATCAGGTCAGAGCGCAACTTACGTCGATAAACTTTTCCAGATCCTTGTCGAGATTGGCCAAGTCCTCCTTCCTTCGTTTGTTGTCCGCAATCAATTTCTGTTTCCGTTTCAAGAGCTCCTGTCTTTGCTGCTCTAATGCTTCACGCTCTGCTCGCTCGTGGTCGATGCGTGCTACCATCAACGTGTGTTCATCGTCGTTCTGATTATCGGGATGCTGTGCAAGGAATTCGTCGACGGTAATGAGCGGTAGCTGTTGGTATTTGTGGCTGCGAAGGGTCAGAAAATCCAGCTCAAATACTAGTAGCATTTAGCTCTCAACCCGGACCCGAGTATACGTACTCGTACGACTCGCACGCGGCAATCTCTCCTTGCAGATGTCGTTGTTCGTAGAACAAGTTGTGAAGCTGCAAGTGCAAGCGATCGACCTCCTGGCGCGACTCGGCCGTCTCGGCCCTCGTTTCCCGGGCTGACAAGCATGCGTTGCGATGCAGGCCGCGCAGGTGTGAGATGTTGGTGAACAAGAGCTTCTGCTGCTTCGCGATCTCGGCTTGTGCATTCGTTGAGGCGGGCGCATCGCTGGCTCGGTCGACCAAGTTGACGAGGGTATTGGCTTGATCGCGTGCCTGGTCTGAGATCTGGAGCACGGCGGCCAGACTGGGCTCGGTGACGATCTTGTCGATTGCCATGATGGTGGATGTCTTCGGTCAGGACTTGAGTTGGAACGTGGTAGCACGACGAAGGGCGCACGGCGGAGGTGTACGGGGGAGATGTACGGCAATGGTGGACAAAGTAAGACGGAAAGGTCCACGACGCAAGGCTGAGGAGAAGCGGATGACGAAAAGGATGATGGTGACGAGGCTGAAGACTCGATGGGATGAAATTCGGCGGGAGTCGGGGAGTCGGAGAGTCGCGAGGGCTTCAGATACAGTGGAGGATTGCAGCCTTGGCAATGGAACCAAGGTCGAGGGACCCGCCTGCGAGCATTGGACATTGAGAGCAGGCGCAGGGACCTCAATCATTTGGGTCTCTTATTGGTGGGCCTCGGGGCGCAACATCGCCGGGCGGCCCGCTTAGAGTGTTCCATTTGGGTTGTTGAGGCGTCGCCAAGGGCTTCTTCTCAGCGCTCTGGGGGGGGCTTGCTCTGGGGCACCCAAATGCGGCGGAAGAGCCGTCCCGTCGTGGATCCTGATCCATCTCAGCTCTTGTTGATCCTGTCTCTCTGCTCTTCCGCTTCCTATAACTCTTCCTGCTTCAAATCGCTCATCAGACTGCAGTTCCAATCCTTTTATTCTTCCCTCCTTCTCCCAACCCGACGTTCCCGCTTCTGAGCCGAGGCCGCGACGACACCTCATCCACTGCCGGATGCAGCGCTGACGTGGGATCCCGAGATCTTCCCCGCGGCCAATCACCACCAAAACTTGCCCTTCGCCTCCAAGCCTCCCACCACCATCCCGAGTTGTAGTCGCCACAGCCAATTGCACCCCTCCACTAAACCTCGTGGCTAGAACACTCGTGCGAAGCGGCACTGCATCCTCAAACCTCGTTTGCAGGCGGTTCAACAAACACAGTTGCACGGCCCGCCGGGGCGTTAGCAGAACCGCTCTCTATCCGCCATGTCCGACGTTACAACCGCCGTCACAACGGCCTGCGCCTATAAGGTGCAAGACGACGACAACATCGCGACCACCTCCGGATCTGATTTGCGACCTGCTGCCGATACAAGGAGACGCCGACACTCATTCTTTCTTCCCCGGAGAAGTTCCCTTGTCGGCCACCTGATGGACGGCGACGAAGGCCTCTTATTGAAGGTCGACCTGTTCCTGTCCGAGCTAGAGAGGCGTCTCGACTTCATCGAGAACTATGGCGACCTTAGTAAGGACTCGACAATATCCCGGGCCTTTTCAACGCTCCAGGCTGTACGCACGCGATGTTCCCACGCTTCCGAGGAGGTTCTGGGTGCTGGACGGCGCCGACTGCATGTCATGGTCGAGACGTTGGAGGCGAGATATCACGAGACACTCGAGGCCGCCGAGTCGCTCAACGAGAAGGCTGGCGTCGGGATCGAACTGCTCGAGGGGATGTTGTCCGAGTTCGAGATGCGCGCGTATAAGCTGCGCGAGCAAGGTTTTGCCAATGCCGCAACGGCCGCCGAGGCCTTTATCGACGAGGGCCGACGGGTTGCCAACGAGGGTATTGAGCGAGCCATGCGGGCCGTCCTGTCCTTGGAGGAACACATCCAACAAGCTATTGTCCAGGCCAAGGAACGCCGTCTGATCCGATACGAGGACTTGCCGTCTCCATGGCGAAATAACCCCCACATCATCAATGGATATCGCTTTACCGAATCCAAGCTTGAGTGTGTGCGATCTGCCTTTAAGTTCTCCAACGAATCCTTCAACATCTGGTCGCACGCCATCGGCCTCGGCCTTGTCCTTTCTATCGCTTTCTGGTTTTACCCAAGTAGCGCAAACTTCTCCCTAAGCACCAAAAGCGACATCTTTGTTGCTGCCTCCTTTTTCGTCATGGCCTGCTTGACGCTCGTGTGCTCGTGCATCTGGCATACCATGAACGCCGTCGCAGATGTCAACGCAATCTCCATCTTTGCCTGCGTCGACTACACGGGCATCTCCCTCCTCATCGCTGCTTCCATCATGACGACCGAGTACACAGCATTCTACTGCGATCCGATCAGTCGGTGGGCTTACATGAGCTTGACAGCTTTCCTGGGGCTTGGCGGAGTCATCCTCCCCTGGCACCCGCGCTTCAACGGCTCAGATATGGCTTGGGTCCGCGTGTGCTTTTACGTTGGCCTCGCCTTGACTGGTTTCATGCCCATGGTGCAACTAAGCTTCTCTCATGGTCTCGACTTCGTGTTGAATTTTTACGCGCCTATCGCAAAGTCGATACTCGTTTACTTCGGAGGGGCAATCATCTACGCTGCAAAGATCCCCGAACGATGGTTCCCCGGTGTCTTTGACTACGTTGGCGGGAGCCATAACCTTTGGCATGCTGCGGTTCTGGGTGGCATCCTCTTCCACTACAGCGCCATGCAGACGTTCTTTGCAAATGCTTTCCACCGCGCGGAGGGTGGCTGTCCTACGTACTGATAGTAATATTTTCATGGACGGTATAATCCCAGAACGCTCGTCCCGGGGTCTCTCAACCGTATCGACCCCATGAGCTATTCCCCAACATCTTCGTTCCACAAGGCCTTGCCCTATCGCCAATACACAGAGGCAGCCCTACCCAAAGCATGTCGAAGGGACCCCATGGGAGCAGCCAGTTCTCATGCCGACTATCAATTCTTATGCCGACATCCACGTCGCCAGGACAGCCATAACCAAAGCTAGCGTCAGGCTTGAGGTTGCAACTTGCTTAGTAGCTCGGGACGGGATATCAGGCACCTCGATATCGTTTGTGTTGCTTGAGGCTGGTATGTTGGGAGCCACTGTATTCGCTGGCATGTTTGTTGTTGCAGGCCCAGTGCTGCTGGCTGGATTCGCTGCAGTTGTCTGGATGGAAGTCGTCGAGTAGCCGGGCGTGATTCCGACGGTGGCGAGACTAACGGTCGTGGTGATTGTTGTCAACAATTTGACAGTCGTCAAGCCGAGGTTATCACCGACGGCATCGTTTTCGACAGCATCCTTCACGACTTCTGTACCACAGACTCCAATATCCTCGCCCTATTGTCGATGTGTGTCAGCCAGAAGTACCATACCGGAGACTATGTCGAGTTGGGCGCATACCTCCCGGAAGCTGAGACCGGCAATGGGGGCACAGGAGTCCGCGGCCTGGCAGGAATCGGACTCGACCTTGCAACATGTCTGCGAAATCATCATGAGATATGGTGATCCTTCCGAGAGAAGGGCGATGCTCTCACCTTCCTGAGCGCTTCATTGTAGCACTGCAGAGTGTTCTCGCCACACTGTACCCAACCCTCTCCGCCCACTTGCTCGCAAGTCAGGCCGACGCCGCGCTGCATCAGTTGTGGCATCTGCTTGAGGGGTTCATTGCCAGGGTTGGCGACGTTGCTTGCGGCGAGTGAGAGGAGCATAGTAACGGGATGCATGGCGATGGAGTTTTCTGATTTTGACGGTTGAACGATCGGCTGTTTAACTGGTACTGGGTTCTGTGTAAATGATTGAGGTTGGTGTGTCGCGTTGGCGTAGATTTGTATTTATAGAAGCGCGTTTCAGTTGGCAGTGTTGGCAGCTGGTAGATACGCATACCTTAGGTAGTGAGTGAATAGCTGAGAAGAATAGAAGGCTGTTCCCCTATGTATTCATCTCAGGGTAGGCTGTGGATGGACATCAACGTATTGGTGCATCTACTCGTAGAGTTTAGACTATGCAGCTTCATCCATAAATCTTTTTGATGCGTACTCAAATATACTACTCGTATCCTACAAAGGCAGCCTTCATCATATATGCTGCCAATACTTCAACGTGTCGTCGTAAAATCTCACTCAAGAGCGATGCCGTTCTGCCGACGGCCCGCCTCCAGCTGTTCGTGTGCCGTGGTAAAGCTCGTGATGGACAACCTTGTAATCCCATCCATATCATAATCCATCCCAACCATGTTGTCGTACCAATAACTCCCTCCTGATTTACTTATATACTGCCAATAAACGGTGGTGTCTCATAGAGCATGCGAAACTATGTCGGCATAAACGTCATCAGGAATCTTCTTGATTATCCCAATAGTGACAGTTTTAACAAGATCAGCATTGAGTTGAGGAAAAGACCGTAGAACCTTATTTGGACTGCAACTTATTAGCATGAGAAGAGCATGAGGGGGCAAGATTCGCGTACCTAGGAGACTGCAGGATTTGAGACCGCATGATAGTAAGCTGGGCCACGATACAAACAATGTTCAGGTGCGGCCCGTAAGCAAACAGGAAGTCCCAGAGGCGTAAGACTTCTGGTAGCGGCGGCGTACAAGCGCACAGTGTTAGGACAGAAGGGAAGGCATAGATCTCAGCTGACAATCCCTTCGCCGTAAGATACATGCTCAATTTAGGGTCCACGATAGCCAGCACCTTGTCTACCAGGGCCAGCCCTTTGTGAACGCCATCCATGGCTCCACGGATGTACCCCGGACACTCGCGCGTGAGCAGAGAGTGGAAAGCGACAAAAGCCTCGGCCTCGCTGCGGGCGGCGTAGAGGAACGGCGCAGCCAAGACGTTCATGCCCTGCACATATGTTCCCGGCTCTGACGAGGCGGCCACATTGGACTCTGAACCCTCCGTCGTCAGCGTCAAGGCGCGCGCACGGCTCTTGATGGTGGGAGAGGTTGCACTTGCTTGCGACGGGCTGGTCACGCTGTCTGCGATGCTCTCGCCGCGCGGGAGAGAGGTCCTGCTGCTGCTGGGGCGGCTTTGACGCTGCTCCTCCTTGGTGTCGTGGAGTCTCCAGGCGATGGCGTTGAGGAGACGGATTAGACTGGCTTCGCTTACTCGGCGTCTAAATAGGGGGTCGGTAGTCAGGGTCCGGAAGGTATCGTTGCGGATCTTGGAGTAGGCTGGTGAGGCGCCACGGTGGATGAGGGCGAGGTAGTCATCGGTAGATAGAATCGGCGCATCCAAGAGGACTAGCCAGACGTATATTCTCAAAGTGGACATTCCATCTTCGGCGCTCTTGACCCCCTCGTCGATGACCTTCCAGCGCGCACTCTCCAGCGCACCGACAAAGTCCCCATCGGTAGGACCCTCACGCACAATCTGTTGTAGCGACAGGTGGCCATGCGAGAAGACGGGCTTCTTGTTGCCAGAGCGCTTGCTGGCGCTGACGACTGTGACGGGGTGGTGGAGGAGCGGCGGCGTGGCATCGCTGTTGGCGCGGCCTCGCTGGGGCGAGCGGTTGACGGTGGTGGCGCGGGTTGGTGAGACGTTGCGCTGCTGTTCGCGTAGGCGCTGCTGAGATATGAGGGAACCAGCGGGCTGATTTGAAGCGCGGGCGCCGAGGTTGTGGGCGGACTGAAGCCGTCGCAAGGCACGATGGGTGCGTGGTGATGGCGGGGCTTGGAGGAGTTCGGTGTGGATGGCGGTTGGCAGCAGCGTAGGGAAGGATTGTTTCGGGGGGTCGGACATGATGAGAGTTCAATGGGAAGGTATTCGCAGTCGGTGTGAGTTGACAATCATTAATGGCAGGCGAAGCGATGGCGCGAAGATGGATGCGATATCATGGGATTGGATGGATGAGATGTCGTCAATGAGCTTGTGGTTGTGGTCATGGTTGTGCTTGTTAGCGGGGAGGCTGGAGGCGCGCATCGTGTCCATTTCGCGTTGGTGCGACGGCATTCGCCCAGGGCGACCTTTACCACAAACTATTATGATTGAGGTGAGAAGTTGTAGAGGTGGACTTGGGTTTCTACATGGATTTTTTTTTTTCGGTGAAGGAATTCTTCCAAGAGGCGTTGCATATTGCATGAAGCTTCACACCGTTGATCAATCTGCGTCAAGTTCCGCCAACGCACATGCAGAAGATTGGTTCCGTTGCCATGCAGCCCCGCCGTTGCAGCGTTGCTGGACGTTTCCTCGCTGGAATCGGATATCCATTGATCACGGGCTCCATAGAACCAGGGTTGCTAGAGGGACTTGGGAGCCCTGGCAGTCCGGGGAGTTCAGGCAGCGTCATCTGATAAAATGACCACCTCATGCATGGAACATGGAACAAAGAGCCCCATTTAAGAATCCATTTATGCTATGTCTGAGTTGTCCCTGCAGACAGAACAGCGCTTTCGGTGATACTGTAATCAATCGCTTCGTACTTGTTATTAGCAGACAGCCTAGAAAACTCAGTATTGTAGGTGCTGCTATACACGCCTGCCTCAGGCCTCATATTTAGGCTAACGAATTCAAACCTTCTCCATCGACTTCGCAACTTGGCCTCGTTCATCGCCTTTCTTCCATATCATCCGCTTGCCTACAACATGCCTTGTTCTGACAATCGAAAGTCACCAGCATCGACCGACTTCCGTCATCACCGTGCGCATGCTGGAACTGGCACACGTTCCGGGGCTAGTTGCGGCAATGCTAAGCCCAAAACAGGATAATGGCGATTGCGACATTCGCCGCCGCAAAACACCATCCGCGAACGACGACTTACGAACCATTTACGCCCACTAATAAGATCTATAAGCAATGGGGCGAGCCTGAAAAACGCTCCATCGGCGTCTCATCCCCCAGCAAAAAAGCCGATGTGCCGTCGACAGCATTGCTCATTCTGCCGACCGCCCGGAAGTTCTGGAGTCCTCCCCCTGGAAAGTGGGAGAGGCCCCTCATCAATGGATCCACGGATCACTGACAGCTTCGTCATGGCCCACGGAGGGCGTGATTTAGAGCATGTCTCCATCAAACTACCGAAGATTGTTACGGCGTAGCTTTCAAGTTCCATGAAAGTTCCACCTCGCTTTCCCTCTGTCAAGCTGGGCTAGAAGTGACACCGTCTTTATCCCTCTCTTCCCTCTAAACTATCCCTCTACCTCTCCATGTCGTCTTTTTTACCCCCATATTCGCCATCGACCTCATTCAAGACCCCAGCCTAGAAAGCCAGCTACTGTCTCTGCGCCGCTGTTCCCATTCGCCGACGTCACATCATTGGACTGCTTAGTGCTTCACTCCGTTGCTCTATTCGATCCTCTGACACCTTCTCCGTCGAATCACTGAAGCCTGATCCAACGTGATCACTGATCCCGTGCTTTGGTACTGAGCTTATACGGAAGTCGGGGGCTGTACATCTGGACAAAACCGTCATCACTGCGCTGCGACTTTCCGATAACGACTTCTAATGAACTCTCTTGCTTCATGAACCATGGAATCATAAAACGAACTTGAAATCCCCCATCTTCAAAGCAAGGGAGCTCTTCGACGACGAATCGGCTTCGTCCCTGAATCTTCCTTCCCGAACGCCTTTATCTGCCTAGCAGAAGACGTCCGGCACCAGTACGGGGTACATAGACCTTAGACGCGATACCCTTGCACATTCAACCGCCGTGCCCCAGATGCCAGGCACTGCCACCACAATCGGCCACGGCCTGGCTAAGGTCCTTGGCATACACCTCGAGAACCCAAACTCGGGGGCCCGAGATGACGTGACGAGGGAAGGATATGCCCTTTCGGTACCGGCCACCAGTTCTTTTGTCGAGACAATTCCTACGTCGTCGGAATGGCTCCATGATCAGGTCCCTTCGCGGGAGGATATGGTGAAGTATGGAAGATCTCTATTCCCGTTCCTGACCTGGGCTGGTCATTATAACCTACAATGGTTCGCCGGCGACCTAGTTGCAGGCATTACCATTGGCGCTGTGGTTGTCCCACAGGGCATGGCTTATGCCATCCTTGCCAATCTTGAGCCTCAGTTCGGACTATATTCGTCTTTCATGGGCGTTATCATCTACTGGATCTTCGGCACATCCAAAGACATATCCATCGGACCGGTAGCAGTGCTTTCAACACTAGTTGGAAATGCTGTTCAGGAGATTCAGTCTTCTGGCAGGGACATTCCTGCCCATGTCATTGCGTCGGCTCTTTCAATCATTGCAGGATGTATTGTGCTCGCGATTGGCCTCCTTCGATGCGGCTGGATAGTTGACCTTATTTCGATCACTTCCCTTTCAGCTTTCATGACAGGGTCTGCCATTACGATTGCGGTCAGCCAACTCCCTGCCCTCATGGGCCTCTCTGGGTTCTCTAATAGAGCCTCGCCGTACAAGGTCTTTATCAACACTCTGAAGCACCTTGGAGAGTCTAACCTTGACGCTGCCATTGGGCTCTCGGCCCTCTTTTTCCTATATCTCATCCGCTCGACTTTGACAAAAGCCGCCGAGAGATATCCGCGGCACAGACGCATCATGTTCTTCGCAAATACAATGCGGACAGTCTTCGTCATCTTACTGTATACCATGATAAGCTGGCTGGTCAATATGCACAGACGAGAAAATACCATGTTTAAAGTTCTAGGGTCCGTTCCGAAAGGTATGCTTGGGCCACTTCTCGAATGAAAAGCTAGAAGCCTAAAACTGACATTATTTTGCACAGGTTTCCAGAATCTGGGCGTTCCAAAGCTATCAGGAGAGCTCGTGTCAGATGTTGGCACTTATCTTCCTGCCACCGTCATCGTCTTGCTGGTCGAACACATCGCCATTTCCAAGTCATTTGGGAGAGTGAATAACTACACGATTGATCCATCACAGGAAATGGTCGCCATTGGCGTGACCAACATTCTTGGCCCTTTCTTCGGCGCATACCCTTCGACAGGATCGTTTAGTCGCACGGCTATCAAGTCTAAGGCCGGCGTTCGAACCCCTGCTGCTGGAGTCATCACAGGGATTGTTGTTTTATTGGCAACTTATTTCCTGACGGCCGTCTTCTTCTATATCCCAAGTGCCACCCTTTCCGCTGTTATCATCCATGCCGTGGGCGACTTGATTACGCCACCGAACACGGTTTATCAATTTTGGCGAGTATCGCCCCTTGAAGTATTTATCTTCTTCGTGGGTGTGTTCGTTAGTGTTTTCACTCAAATCGAAAACGGTCTATACGCAACGGTTTGTATCTCGGCAGCTGTGCTCATCTACCGGATCCTCAAGGCAAGAGGTCGCTTCCTTGGCAAGGTCAAGGTTCATTCTGTACTTGGGGACCACGTCATCGGGGATGATCACCGAAAAGTGGTAGGGGAATATGGCACGTTCAGCAACGTTGATAACCCGGCACGGAACGTCTTCTTGCCACTAGACCACGGCGATGGTTCCAACCCGCAGGTTGCGCTTGACAATCCGTATCCTGGCATCTTTATCTATCGGTTCTCCGAAGGCTTCAACTATCCCAACGCAAACTTTTCTTTGGATTACTTGACAGACTTCGTCCACGCTCACACACGACGAACAAGCGCCGAGGTGTTTGAAAGGCCAGGAGACCGACCATGGAATAATCCGGGACCTCGAAAATCAGCCAAGAGGCGCGCAGATTCCGACGAAGATTCAGGGCTTCCTACATTGAAGGCAGTTATCCTGGATTTCAGCTCAGTCAACAACGTGGATATCACTTCTATCCAACGACTAATTGACGTAAGAAACCAGCTCGACTTGTATGCCGCGCCTGAAGAAGTGGACTGGCATATCGCTTGTATCAACAACAGGTGGACCAAGCGAGCACTTGTATCTGGGGGTTTCGGCGTTCCCTCGAAGCCGGGCGAAGAATCAATGCACCATCGTTGGAGATCCATTTTCAGCGTCGCCGAGATCGGTGGCAAGGATTCTGCGGCAGCGATTGCCCGAGAAAACTCGAACCACAAGGACCTGATGATGAAGTTGGAAATGGTCCAAGATGAGGAGATGAGGCTCGGCTGCTACACTCCTTCCGAGTCAGACATTACGATGTCACCAGAAGAGACAGAAAAGCCATCAGCCAATAGGTTTCAGCGACGGAAAGGGGCTGCGGTTCATGGTTTGGACAAGCCCCTTTTCCACGTGGATTTGACGAGTGCGCTGCAAAGTGCCATTGCAAACGTCGAGGCGAGACAAGAATTTAGAGCGACACTATCTGATTCAGCATAACCATGAGGGTAGACTCGGCGATTTATGGGCATTTACGGCGTTAGTGAGCTTCTTTTTATCATAGCGAAGATTGATAGCGCAAACTTTCTTAGGCGTTTAAGGCCCGGATATAAACAGTTTCGCTTTAGCAATAGAGCTAATAGACATAACATTCAAGAAAATCACTTCCTTGAGTCACATTTTCCAAGTTTTAGATTTCATGTGCCATGTCAATGTTTCCACTTTAATCTAGGTTTTATCTTACTTTAGTACTTAATTAAGTCATATAGCAGGTTATATATATATATAATATATATATAGGCCTTTATATATTAGTATAGTATGATTATATTATAATATATTAAATAATATATCTTAAAGTATTCTTAAGTAATATATAAATATTATAGTAAACTATAGTAAGATACCTAAGATTATATATTTAAATAGAGGTAAAAAGACTATACTTATAGCCAGTGCTTATTTCTTTCTTTTATAAGAATAACTAAATATTAGAAAGAATAGTATATATAAGAATATTAAGTTTTATAATACTTAGGTCTATAGAAGAAGTATATAAAATAAGAAGATTAAGAGCTAGTAGCTATAGCTTTTTAAAGAATATACTAGCTTCTAATATATAAGTACTTTATAATTTGCTTTTATAATTAGTTACTAATATAACTAATAATACTTCTTTAAACTAACTAGTTAAGGTCTTTTTTTAAATAATCTTCTAGCTAATTATATTATACTTTTATATATCTATATGCTAATTCTTAAATATAAGCTAGTAAAGTTTATAGATACTTAGAATTACTACTCTATTTAATAGTAATATATAAGACTATATATTATCCCTAGAGTTTTAATTAACCTTTACTTCTAGTTAGAGTTAAATATAATTAAATCTTATATAGAAATAATCTTAAAAAAACGCCTATATATATTATATAAGCTCTTTACTAATAACTCTTATAATATTAAAATATATCTACTAATAATTATATAAGTATCTTATAATTAAATATTAGGTTAAGAGAAGATTATAGGCTAAAATAATCCTTTATAGCTAGAGCTTATATTATATCTTAAACTATAAAATGCATTAGTAGCTTATATTATATTAAAGTAGGAGCTAATACTTAAATTACTTAAATTACCTATAGGTAGACTTATATATATATAAGAAAAGCTATATAAGTATTAAGTTAACTCTAAGGACTTATATATAGTAAATCTTAATAATCCCCCTATAGAGAATTAAGAAGAGTAAAATAATAATAGTAAATATAATTAAGAAGATATAGGCCTTAGTATTATATAAAGATATAAGAATAATAATAAAGAAGATACTATAGGAATAACTAATTTAATTTAAGTATATAAGATACTATAAAAACTATTATTTTTTCTTTTTCTTTATAAGTCTTATAAGTAACTTATATATTTAGCTTTAATATATTAAGTATCTTCTCTATAGCTATATTAAGTTTAGCAGCTTTATTCTCTTAAGCTAAAGTAATAAGAGTATTAAGTAAAAAGAGATTATTACTACTTATTTATAGACTCTTATTTATATTTATAGCCCTTATAAGATTAATTATATAAAATGTATCTTTCTTTTTAGAGTTAAAACTATTATATTTTAATATAATTAACTTCTTTTACTTAACTACTAACTTCTACTTAATCTCTAGCTCTTACTTAACCCCTAGCTCCTACTTAACCCCTAGCTCTTACTTAACTTTTATTTTAATATTTAACTTTAAAAATAGTATTTATATAGATATAGCTTTAAATTTAATCTTATAAGCTCTCTATTTAATAAAACTAGAGTTTACTTTAGTATTAGCTTATAATATAATATATAATTATTTTATAAGTTATATTTATATTAAGATATTATTTTTATTAATAAAAGATAATATCTTAATAAAGTATTAGAAGTTAATAACTATTAAATCGCTTTTTTTTAATAAGGTTTTTTTTATATTTATAAAAAGAAGTTATATAAATATAAAGTCTAATATATTAGCTAATAATAATTCTATAAACTTATATCTCTAGTATTATTAGACTTTTAGCTTTATATACTTAAAATAACTCTCTATAACTAATAATTATACTTAGAGTTAAAGGTCTTAATAATCCCTTATATTATCTTCTTATAAGTATTAAATTTATATTAAAGAGGGATATTTTAATAACTAATAGTCTAATATTAGATTAAAAGTAGTGCTATATATATAGTTATAAAAATATAAGTATTATATTTAAAAGGTACTTTATAGCTTTATATAACTTAAAAAATAACTTAAAGGTTAATTATAATTATAATTATATTCTTCTTTATTATACTAATACTAGCTATATAGTCCTAGCTTATAGTTATCTAAGCTTATTAGTAATTTTAAGATATTAACTAAGTTATAATTTCTATTATAAGCTTTAATATAGAGCTCTGCTTTATAATAAGGTATAGTATATTACTTTAGAGTTATATAAGTATAAAGTTATTTATTAAATTAATTAAATTATCTTAATTTATTTTTATAATATAGCTTAAGGTAAATACTTTACTATAAGTTAAGCAGAACTTAGCTATAAGATCTATTTTCTAAGTTACTTTTTTTTATTACCTTATAAATAATATTATTAAGCTTATAATATTTTAAATATTTAGTTTAAGGAGGTATAATAATAATAAATATTTCTCTTTATAAGAATAAAAGAAAGCTATTATATCTTATTATATAATAATATATAAAATTACTTACTAATTTTAATACTTAATTTAATACCTAACTCTCTCTTCTATTTATTAATTATATACTTATATAAGTATAGAAAATCCTATAAACTCTTAAGAGACTAAATAATATATATAAATTCTTATTTTTATATAATACTATATATATAATATAATAGGTTATAAATAATATACTATAATAAAGCGGTTTTTCTTAGCTTTATATAATATTCTTAAAATACCTATATTCTATATAATTAGATTAGTTTTAATAAGTAGTCTTATAAGCTATAAGAAGTAATATAATTCTTAAGTTAGTAACTAGACAGTCTATAGGCAGATAGAGGAATATATATATGTATATATTAATCTAGAAATATATACGACCCCCTAGGGTGGTTATAGGGGTGATTTGGTGGTTGGAAAATATTTTAAAACAAGTATAGCTTTAGTCTTCTGTAGGACAGTAATCTCCAGGCCCTGCACGGTCGAGGCGCGTGAAGGGATGAGTCAATCTGGTGAAGGAGCTCGTTCAAGCAGGTGAACTGACGAATCTTGCGGGGAAAGTGATCGTAGACGAAGATGAAGCAGAAAAGGCAATAAGCTAGTACACGAGGTTCTAAGCTGCGCTTAACGAGCAATATTGAAAACAAACGCTCATCATTCATCTATTTCCAATAGTGACAAGTAGGGAATAGAACCAAGTTGATCTGTGTGACAAGTCGTTTTCTGGGTATCGTTGCTATAGATCAATGGGAAGATTTGCCCAGGTCCTGTCGCCAACTGGCAGGCGGCTTGGCTCCATTAGTATGTTGGGTTCTGGAACAAGGCTCGTACGATACCATATCACAATTCGAGTTCAACAACGAGTCATAGGGACCCATGCGTGCTTTCAAATTCTTGTTCATAATCCAGCATCTCAATTTTTATATCGTCTACCGAGAATTAGAATAGCACTGATTGGCACTTTCCCTCCTGATCATTGATAAAGGAAATCAGTAATGCCACGTTAACTGTACTTCGCTACGAGATTTTCCACACTCCTGCCATTCTAGGGAACTCCATTTCTCTGGGTTCTCGCTAGCCTCGACGAAGTGCTTCATGGCTATAACAGCCTGCGTTGCCCACTTCTTCGCGCTCACACGACCTACTCCGGTGGCTAACGGCGTCATAAGGATGTTTTCAATCAGCTCTTTGCCCGGCGTCTCTCCCGCCCGGACATCACGATTATGGTTGTCAACGGCACAGAGAAGGCTCCAGATGCATTCATACACGACCTCACGATCCCAGCGAACGTCGTCTGGAAACCGCATGGTCGGGCAAAGGGCCACACGTTTCGCGCCCCAAACATTGCGAGAACGCGTGTGGAAGTCGTCTGGAATCTCAACCAAAGTGCAGGTTCCTGGGGGTGCAAAGCCGCGCCATTGCTGATATAATTGTTTTTGGACCGCCTTGGTCAACGCAAAGTAGTCGTCACGAGGTGAGAAAACGCGAGAGATTGCGTCGTCAAATGCTCCATCGAGACGGCCATAAGAATTGGCTGGAGACACTACCGTGTCAAATTTGACAGAAGGAGGCAACTGAGAGAGTGCGTAGTTATGAATTTGGATGGGCACTGTGGACGGGAGACGGCGAGAATGACGAGCGTCTTCGAAAGCTTCGCTAAAGTGTTCTTCCATGCAGAGAAGATGAATGGTAGGGATGGTAAATTGAGAACTTGGAGCCATTGTGCTGCTGAGGAAATCTGGTGTGAGTGTTGAACGTTGCTGTTGGTGTTAATTGGATGTTGATGTTGATAGTGTTGAGATGATTTAGCTGCCAGCTGACATCAATAGCCGCTGGAATCACATGACTTTTGACTCGCTGACGGTGGGACCACAAAACAGGTGTTTACAACTACTTATCTAAATCTACAAGTTAGTGACTTGCTGAGTTTCCTCAGTTATCCTTTACATCAAGTATTCTGTATTCACTGATGCGTTCACGCCCCCTTGATACACGGCGGAAAAAACCGCTTTTGTTTGAAGATGTTCTTTTCTATAACTGACATCAATTTGGTTTTGTGATAAACACATTACCGAATTGCCTGAGCAATCAAGCCTTAGGGGCTATGCACAAGATGACAACGGCGAGTAGCTCGACAATGCAGCAAATTTGTCACTGTTACATTCGCTGAGAAAACGAGTAAAGAAGTAAATCCTGCCAACTTCAAAGTTTGGCAGCAGCTAGATGAGAGAATTTCTCGACGCTGAACAAGTCATTCATCCCGCTAGCCTTCTAGACCTCGATCTAACTCCAGCCATATCGCATCTAATTGCTTGGCTGGCTGTTCTGGACCCTCCACGGCGTGTTGTAGCTGCTGGGAAAGCATCCCCTGCGATGTGTTAGATCTTCCAGTACTTCTAGTTCATAACGAAATCTTACATGTTTCCGGATACAGGGATGACACTACCGACTTGAGTGCTTCCGCCGGGATAAGTGACGATACCCCAATGCTGGAAGTTGGCAGCTGAGCTCCGCACGATATCAGAGGCGTCGCCTGTACCAACGAGTACCGTACCGTCGGTCGTGGCATCGGGGAAATCAACCCTGTTGACGTAGAAGCTGCAGGTTCCGACAGTAAGAGCCAACCTCGCCCAGTTTTTGATGAAAGAGCCGCCAAAGCCGTTGTTCAGTTCCCAATGCTGGTTGAGGCCGCCTAGTGCGTCAGCGAGCGAGTTGCAATCATCAATGTTGGAGCCCGTGGCGCTGGAGTCCGAGGTAGCCTCGAAGCTGCTGGAGCCGCATTGATCCGGGTTGAAAGCCACAGGGTTGATGCTGAATGAAATGTCTCTCCTTGACAACTTGGAACTCGCCACCATGTTGCTGTTCATGCTGATCTTAACCGTCTCCCCCTTGTCCTTGATCACCTCGCGGTTGACCATCTCAGTTGGGACCTTGATGGTACTGGGACAGTGGGAAGTGCAAAGGCAGTGCCCACCAGTAGCATGGAGGCAAAGAACTGCATCTTGAAGAAAGTGGTATAAACTATGCGGGAAACCCCTTTTTGTGATGGATAACTTGGGATAAAGAAGTGTGAGGTGTTTGCGGGTGTTGAACTTGAAGGTGAACAATATTATCTTGGCGTTCTCACCGCCATATTTATATCCTCTCAAAGAGCTGATCATCGATGTCATACTTCCTTCCACGAGGATTCCATCCCTACAGAACTCGATACAGTCATCGAGTATTCGAATGGCCTTAGTATTTGCAAGAGCTTGTGCCATCTGGTGGCCTTGTAGTTGCATGACCATATGTGACACGCCTGCTAGTTCTCCACGAGGTAAATGAGAGTCGCATCCGTCCAAGGTCACGGGCTCAGTATTGGGTACCTAGGCTTCAGTAATATCGTCATGTTATAACAAGTACCTTTGCTAAATGGTTGAAATGATCACGTCCGGGGCTAATGTTCGACATCCTGGATGCTTGCGTCACAAATCCTCCATGACAGATTCCCGCCACCACTGCACCCGTGGCCAGTCCCTTTTTGGCGTAGGACAGCCTCGATTAAGTGATGTCAACTACCGAGTTTTTGACGAAAAGAGATGACGAAGGATCAGGAACCTGGCATTCTTGTCAGCAGCTGTACAATAGGATTCGTGTTTGCACGACAGGACTCGCCTAAATTCAGAATGATTAGATGCTATTGGATGACTGTTAGAGTGGAACAGCGGGGGGATGCGTCCTGCGAGATATCATCAGGCGCGCGACTTGATTATTCGTGTTTCAACGCCTTCTAGTGGAATCGGATGTAGATCTTGAACGAGGTGGCGTTAGGAGGCGAGTGGGGACGCTCCACGCTTGTTTGACGGTTTGACCTTTGGTTGCTCTGCTCCTACGCCCACCACGACAACGGTACATCCTTGTTTATAAAAGCTAATTCCGGCTCTTAAGCACAGTCCTGAGTTCTATGCGTCATGTAGAACTTCAAGGTCGCTGCGCACAATACCAGCCTTCTCAAATCGTCATAGCGTGGGATGAGAGCAGGTGCCTCTCTTCTTATCGCGTCTTAGTCTTCTACTTCTATATCAAAGGTTCACGCCGATACTCGGCTTATTAAACTAAGACCAAAAGGCGGAATATCGAGCGCAGTCTGAGCAGCCTGGTGTTAGTAGCAAGGGGTTATTTGGACAAGATGGCAGGAGAAGGAGCCTGCCGCCAGCAAGTTGTCTCACCGATGGTGATGCCATGAATGGTGGAATCTAATAATAGAATACTTTGTTCGAGCGTAGCGAATCTATAGGCAGGCTACGGAGGCATTTTATCTGACTCGCGACATGCGAACATATGTGAGCTGTATAGATGAGCATCGATTCATCCACCCAAAGCAAGTCTGCAAGATATCTCCGCGAAAGAACTGTGTTTTATAGATCAGATCATCGGAGTAGCCAAGATGAAGACTCTCGCATATTGTACCTCGAAGACTAGATTACATATTATGTTGTTTCTATTCTCAGATTTATTACCTGATCTATTTTTTAAACATAACAACCTTGGATAAGATGCCCAGTAAAGCCCCTCTCAATTCACTATTGAGTTGTATATTCCAAAGACGGTTCTCGTTGAGAGCGAAGATCTGCCCCGAACGACCAAAACAGAAGTTTGCAACCCCTCCCTGTATAATGACCTTGCCCAACAAGACACCTCCAGGGGACCAGATGCTTAAGAAGTTAAGCCGTCTGCGCATCCACTGTAGACATTGCCTCGACTATCGCACTTGACACCGTCAGGAATTCCTGTGTCCGCCATCGCAAACAGACGGCGATTTGTGAGAAACGGTTGTCCGTGGTAATGAGTTACGTCAAATGCATAACTGAGAGCTGATTAGTTGTCTTGACTCGAATTCCCCAGGGTTCCCGCACTCACATGGAAGCAGATCTGCTGTAGTCGATCCGTGGCCCGCGAACTTGATCCGTATCCGTAACATATACCGTTCCACAATCGGGCGAGAAGCAGATGCCATTAGGCCTCCCAAACCCATCGGCTACGGCTCTGATGCTCTGACTCTTGGGATCGTATCGATAGACGGCATTAGGTAGACTCGGTCGAGGACGATGACCCTGATCGTAGCCATATGAAGGGTCGGTAAACCATATGCTTCCATCATGATGCAAAACCACATCGTTGAGCGAGTTGAATGGTCTACCGAGGTAGCTCGTCAAAACTGGCTCTGTCTTGTATGGCGGCGAAGCTTGCATGTGGAAGAGACCGCTCGGGTGAGTTGGGGAGCCCTGTGCGCAGAAGAGAACGCCATCCTTGTAGTTGACGCCCCCGTTTGCCATATGGATAAGGTCACATTTGATCTGCTCCAGCTTGTTGGCCGTGTTACCGTCACCAAGAGATACTTTGGAGATGACTACTTGTTTCTGGCCGAACTCGTCATTGAATTGGTTGCTGGTTATGTATAGATCATTTGTTTGATCTATGAACACGCCGGCCTCGTGCGCGAAGGGGTATTCGTCGATCTGCAGCAGCTTGATGGTCGGCTTCGATCCCAAGATTTGATCGAAGTCATCATGATATTTTCGCCATCGCTCCGCAAATTCGGTTTCATTTGCCATGATGGAAAAGTCTCTAGAAAACGTGGAGCTGCGCGATTCATCTTCTGTGAGAGAACGAAGACGCGAGAGCTGCGCCAGATCGTAAAGATGCAGATCCCCCCCGCCGACAGGTGGACCAACAACTCTGTTGATCTTCTGGCTTTAGTCCAAAGCAAGATGTTTTACTGGACCTTTTCAGCCGCGCCTCTATTCGTCCCGTAAGAGCACCCTCGTAACGAGGGGGGGATGAAGCATGAATGCACCCCACCCATGGTGGCAGTTTTTATCGTTAATCAGATACTATTTGATCTCTTGCGGGACTGATAGATTTGGCTGAATTGACTGTTTATCTCTATTTTACTGCCTAGTGATGCAAGTGTCTTTTCAACCAGCAGTTCGCTCAAGATGGCTTCAAACAACAATTGGAAGGCAACAAATTGCCATCTTCAGATCCTCAAAGCCGCAGAAGAGGGACGGTATGGCGTACTGGCTGCCATTGCCTACAATATTGAGCAGATCCTAGGTCTCGTTCGCGCGGCCGAGCAAGTTCGCTCTCCCCTGATTCTCCAGTTCTTCCCTTGGGCGATCAAATTTTCCGATGGCCTCCTCGTGAGAACTGCCGCGGACGCTGCCAAACGCGCCTCTGTACCGGTCTCAGTCCACCTGGACCATGCACAAGATGAAAACATCATCAAGCTAGCGGCAGACACACTGCCATTTGATAGTATCATGGTTGACATGTCGCATTACGACAAAGAAGAGAACCTTAGCAAGACAGCCAAGTGGGTGGCATATTGCAACGAGAGGCACATTGCGACCGAGGCCGAACCAGGACGTATTGAAGGCAGCGAGGATGGTGTGATGGACACTATGGGTTTAGAGGCAAGCAAGACAACTCCTGGAGAAGTCGACCAGTTCATCGCCACCGGCGTCGACACTCTCGCTCCGGCCTTTGGTAACGTGCACGGTGAATATGGGCTTCAGGGGCCTCACCTTGACTTTGAGAGGTCAGTCACCGTGTCTTTCAAGCGGGCGGAGTTTCAGCAACTCACAAATACTCTCTAGGTTTGCCGCGATAAAGAAACATCTGAACAAACGGGCATACATCGCACTCCATGGTACTAACGGCTTCTCTCCCGATCTCATGAGAATTTGCATCAAGGCCGGAGCGACCAAGATCAATGTCAACAGAGCCGTGTTGGACGATTACTACGCCCACCTCCGATCCGAGGCAGCAAATATGAAGACGCACACAAGCTTGATAGAGGGCGGGGTTGACAAGGTGGTGAAACAAACGATAGAGTGGATGACGATCATCGGCTCTGCCGCCAAGGCTTCTTAGCATTGTAGTCATTTCTTTCTCCAACCGATGGTGTTCGTTCAATCTGGGCGCCAGATTTCTTTCAGCTCAGCACCGAGTGAATAGCCTGGCCATCCTGCTCGTTGGCTGCTTTGGTTGAGAAGCTCCAAAACAACGGAACGTTGGTTGCTGTCCTCAATAACCATTCCAGCTAGGCGGTTTGCAAGTCAGCCTCCATCGTAGCCATATAAAATATTTTGCGAAGAATGCGGGTTCGCTTACCTATAAATACACATTGCGATGACATGACGCTTGACGCGTATTCCGTACATGTCTGCGCGATCCCACAAACGGTCCTCGCCCATTTTCTCAAGGTCCGTTGCCGATCGAGGTACTCGTTGAATCCGCCGCGCCAAGGTCGATGTAGGTACAGCAGTATTCGCGAGCAATAATAAATTTGCATTGAGACCCCTGCCAATGTTAGCTGCTTGTAAGAGTCCAAGGAGGCGAACCGCATACCAAATATCGCAGGTTGAATCCACACGCTGGGAAAGGGCTTTCCCTCAGCATCTGGTAAGGGGAGCGGTTCAAACTCAGCTGTTAGATGCGTCCTCCACTGTTGTAAGAACTGCAAGATACAATCAGCTTCACGAGTTCTGGCAGCTGTGTGTTTGGCGTCTGCCGGCGCTTCTTCCTTTGCGCAAAAGCCCACCACGTGGGCAAAGTTATAGACAGCTCGGGCGGCGAGCTCGCAAGGACTCAAGTGCGCAAGGAGGCGGGTCGGTCTCCAGAAGGTAAATGGCTTCCTTTTCTCGCGGAAGGCTGCCCATACGTCCTGACATATCCAAGCCCACCATATAGCCTGTCTCAGGCCACCCGAGTCGCCGTGGATGACCTGGGAGCGTTGGATCCAGAAAACGCCCTTGAGATGCTTCTCCCAATCCGTACTCGAGCCGTCGAGCATCTCGTATGACGATATAATGATAGCGCTTGTCAAAAGCTCGAGGCTCGTTTGATACGTGTCGTACTGCATTGCCTGTTGACTGTAGTGCAATGTCTTGTAGTAATAGTTTATTGTGTCGTTTGGATTTGGTTGGAAGCCTGTGGCGTATACCGGCGAGCTGTCTTTGATTATATGCAGATGACGGGCCGAGAGGGCCAGAATGGCATTCATCAGCCCGACATTGTGCAACTGTGCTGGATATCAGTAGCCATTGCCAGTGGGCACCATAAGTCTCAGCTTACCGCGAGTTGAGGAACCAATGTGCCGAAGGGTCGTTGGGGCTCGAAAAGGTCCATCTGAGGGTATGGTCAACGAATAGCTCATTTTCTCGAAAATGCAATGTTATAAACAGCGCGTGGATGTTGTCGCAGGATTTTGGTCGGCTCTTAACTCACCCACAGACTGATCCGCTCAATGAAGTGGCGGAAAAGTATGTGTTCGTTTGGCTGCAAGTCTATGGGATCCATCGCCTGCCAGCCCTGTTCCTTCTGCCGTAGCTGATCCCCCATACATGAGATACGTTCCAATAAGTAGGGATTGTGTGAAATGACAGTTGATTTGTCCGTCTGCGCATCAGTCGGCGAGGCATCGTCGTCTTCCGGGGGTTCTGGAGTTTGAGCGACGGAATTGCCGAACACATTGAAACCGTTGGCACCATAAGGGTACTCTGGAATGGGACCATAGTTGACTGTGGCGTCGCCGATAAGAAGATCCAGCCATCTCAAGGTTAAAGACTCGCCGCTACGCCCAATCCCAGAATCCGGTGTGTTGGCGTAGTTGTAGGAGAGAGAAGGCGGGTCGATTGGGACATCAGTTGGCGAGACAATGTCGTACATAGACGGATGAATACTGGTGAAGCTCGCCGCACCATCGCCGCTTTGTAACATGATGCTTCGCTGGGGCAGTTCGACATTGTAACCGTCCATTTGCCGGCCGTCCATACTGGACCCGGCCGCAGTACCAGCTCTTGCGGGCTGTATACTATTTTCCGGCAGGATCAACGAATGGTCGGAGACAGACTCCGAGGCCTGTGATAGCATCGCACTGAGCCTTCGCAGCCCGTCGATCTGCTGGGACTGTTGGGATTGCTCAGAATGTTTGATTTTATCACATGGAGAAGCCCCTAAATTGATGGCCTCCATTCCGGCCACGCTCTTGCTATCGTCGCTGCTTCTATCTTCGAGCTGAAGCCCCGTGGGAACCTCATCTGTCGTCGACGGCCGAGCGGCCTTGTTACCAATCTGACTGCTCGCGTACCTACAGCCAGATTTTTTACGGACACAGCCTCCGCAGCGCGGCCTGCCCTCGTCGCACTTGACACGCCTTCGACGACATGTCAAACTGAGTCGCCAGATACCGTCAATGATCAAAGGCTGCAGAGGGCATGCTGGGCTGAGTGCTTACCATCCAGTCGTTTTTCGCAAGCCCTTGCCTCTTGAGAGCCGCCCTCGAGAGAAAATCTGCGGTTCCTCCATTTGGGATGCAGGAGTTCAAGAGTCTCCTTACCGCTGTGAGCATGAGACCAAGGGAAGAGGCGACAAGATAACGTTAAGCAGGGGGAACATAAATATGGGCTGCAGCATATGTACTGTATGGTATGTACGGAGGTAAGTTCGGTTAGGCAGTTAGGTTACCCCGCACAATTGATTCAATGGAATTTATGCACTACTAGTATACAGTCGACCCCCTGTTTACTTTATAAGGTTGGTATTTGTTGCAGGAATTTGATTCTAGATTGTTCAATGTAATATAGCACATTCGATAATATAAACATATTTCCTCAACATTTAGCAATTGGTAGCTATTTTATCAATCTCTTTCTAAGTTTTTTGTTCAGATATCTCCATGGACAGCGTACTGTAATAATTTCACAGTAATAAGAGAAGAGGTGTACTGTATTAGCCTAACGGCCTCCATTTCAATAGGTGAGATTGTCAAGGTATCTACTAGTCTTTCACCCATCTGTAAACTTTCCAAGATGAGACCGGGGCCTGATATGATATAACGTGCCATATCTTTGTTTATCTACAATAACCGATACGCTTTGTGAAAGTGTTTGTGGTAACTTTGATATGCCAGCTCCCTGGTCCCTGGGAGCCCGAGTCTAGGTAATCTCGCGAAGCAAGCCAGTGAATAATATTGATAGCCTCGTTGTGGCCCCTTAGTCCACCATTCTCCCACCTTCCCTGCTAATCATTGAAGATGAACATACATTCCGCCGTCCACCAGGAGCTGAGATCCTGTCACGAAGCCACTCAGCTGGTCAGTAGCCAGAAATACGGCTGGCCCAGCGACATCTTCAGGCTTGCCTACGCGACCCCAGGGGATGCGTTGCTTCAGGTATTTGAGCTTCTCTTCGTTCGCCATATCGCTGTCGGCAAGCTGAGTGTGGATTGTTCCTGGCAGCAAAGCGTTGACCCTGATTCTGTCTTTAGCCAACGCAATCGCCATGGACTGCGTCATGGACAAAATGGCGGCCTTCGTCGGCGTATAATGGACTTGAAGGCCTCCGCCCTGAAGCGCGCTGATTGATGAGATTGCGATGATCGAGCCTCCATTTCCCTGCTTCACCATCTGTCGCGCCGCAGCCTGACATGAGTAAAATGCGCCGTTAACGTTAACTTGCATGGAGGTGTCGAATAGTTGCTTTTCGATTCTGTATATCTTTTCAGCCCAAACAACTGACGGTCAATGGCTTCCGAAACCTACTCCAGAAACTTAGCCGCCTTGAAGATGCCCGCGTTGGCGACAAAGATGTCCAATGCCCCCCATCTGTCGACCGCTTCGGCGACCAGTGCCTCGCCTGTCTTCGGGTTCGTGACATCGCCAGCAATCTCCAACAGTTCACCAATTGGTGCTCCCTCGGGCGCCTCGCTTCTTATCCTCCTCGCCTCCTCGAGAAGGCTCTTCCGTAATGGCTCATCCTTTGACAGACCCAGGTGGTTGACTGCGACGTTTACGCCTTGGCGAAGATACTCGAGCTTGATGGCGCGACCAATACCCGTGGTGCCACCGGTGATGGCGGCGGTCTTGCCTGCTCACAGCCTGATCGGGAATCTCATGTTTCCTGCCGAAGAGATGGATGATGTTGCATATCAACGGAGCATCGCCAAACTGCTGCCGGAGCTGGAGAACTACAAAATCGCCCTTGTGGGCACAAGATCAACAAACAAACTCGCGACCTCGCGACCAGGGGTGGCTCACAAGCGGGGAGAAGCAAGCCTCCTGACTCTGTCCAGGACTTAGTGGCAAAGGATGACTTGATCCCCGCCATGACAAGGCCGTGTTCCCCGCATGTTTCCTTCATGATATACTATCCCTCGTTGCGAGGGCTTTTTCCAGTTATTCATCTTGACTTATACCCGCAATATCCACTGCCTCCCAGGGATAGTGGCCAAACAGGGTCATGGTTTCGCTGCGCTCATGAGTTAAAAGGGTTTCTATATGTACGCGGAGGAATTCATTTCCATATATCGTTCAATTCTTCGTTCACTTCCACTCCCCAACAGTTCACCTTCATTTCCCTTCCTCCCTTCAATCGCTAAACATGAGTCCCTCCGCCGTCGAAGCCGCACCGGCCGTTGCCGCTGTCACAACCACCCAACGGCATGAAACCAAGATACAATTGAGCGGCAAAGTGATTGCTGGTATGTTCATTACTGCTCCGTTGTCTTTCACGATTGCAAGCCTTCATGTCAATCACACTATGGCAGTCTCCGCCTATTTCCTTGCGTCTCGTTAATTCTTGCCCGGCGGACAGTCACCGGCGCCAACCGTGGTATTGGTCTCGGCGTCGCAGAGGCGTGTCTCGATAATGGCGCCAAGTTCGTCTACTCAATCGACTACGCCGAGCCTGGCGAGGAGTTTGCCGGTGCGCAAAAGAGATGGCCCGGGAAGCTCAAGGCTATTCAAGCCGATGTTACAAAAGAGCCTCTCATCACAGCTGCAGTGGACCAGATTGTTGAGGAGCAGGGTGCAATCCATGGCATGGTAGTCAACGCCGGCAGAACAAACCACAAAGCGGCGCTGGACTTTACTGAGGAAGAAATTCATTCCCTCTTCAACATTAACGTGCGTATAAATTTTCCTGTAAAGCCCTGAAACGATACTGATGCTCACTCTTAGCTGTTCGGTGCCTTCTTCTGTGCTCGCGCCGCGGCACGCGCATTTATCAAGGCCAATGTTAAGGGTGCCATAGTCTTCACTGCATCTATGGCTTCATATCGCCCAAACAAGGTCGGCATCCAAATTGCACAATCCGAGATAAACCGAGACTAATCGAAATGCAGCGTGTACCTTCAGCCCCGTACGGCGCCAGCAAGGCTGGTATCCGTAATATGACCCATACTTTAGCGATGGAGTGGGCTCAATACGGCATCCGAGTCAATTCGGTGTCTCCCGGTCTCGTTGAGACTGCCATGACCTACTGGGTGCCACCACAGCCTGACTGGGAGCAACAACTCAAGTACTACGGTGGCATGCCACGTCTCGCTCAGATCCAAGAGCTGGGAGGGGCTTATGTCTACCTACTAAGTGACGCTGCTAGCTATACCACATCGATTGATATCCCAGTGAATGGTGTTATTGGAAGTGAGTCATATCCCACTTCCAGGAACTTCTTATCATCTCCTAACGCTATGTTAGTCTGTTGAAGCGCCGAGAGCTTCTTATATCGCGTTACGCGCCCATGCTCAAAAAAGAATTAGCATTGACGGAGTCCGGGATGCATTATGTATACTTTACAATCAGACTCGTGCACCTTACTCTTTTTCTCTTTTGACCTCTCCTTTACCGCAAAAAAGAGCACGATCAAGTGTCCAAATGGCCTCTTCGTAATCTCGAAATAGAGTCAACTATGAATAGTGACCACCAAACCAAGCCATTCGTAATTACTAGGGGCGAGACGGGGACACGAAATTTCTCCGACAAACCACTGATACTCCCTCTCCGATGAAGAGAAACTAATTAGTCTTGAGAGCTAATCAAGAAGTTGGAAGTTATGTCCTGGTGATTCTCAAAGTTCTGTGGGTACTCTGATATACTTTCCGTTCCTAATCAGGGTTTGTGGTGAAAACCTGCTCAAGTTTGCGCAGTTGCTCGACAGTTTCCTATATACCTGGGCAACCCAATTCATACTCAGTTTTTCCTCATATACCCCTTATCTGCTATTGAGGATTCAACAAGCGGAAGCTGATTGTTATCTCAGCGTATTTGTGCTAAGCGATCATTTCTAGTGATGTCCCCCACAGCAGTCTTAGCAAGTTATCACCCAGTGGGAAAATCATAAAATTGCAACCGATTGCTCGCACTGTTTGTCAGATAGTACTCGATCCCAATCCCGAGCCTTCCATTCAACTGAACGGCTTTAGTTCAGAGTCAACGGTGGGAATAGCGCAGGTTTTTCAGGGAGAACAGCACATCCAAGTGATAAGGCTCCTAAACCCCAATCATGCCATTGTGTATAGAGCGCGTTTCCATAACCAGCACCGATCTCGTTACTCCTATGGTAACGTAAATCCGCCGTCTATGATTACGTTTGAGCCAGTCATATAGGTAGACGCATCGCTCGCCAGGAAGGTGTATAACTGCAAACTTCTGTCAGCTTTTCTAGAGGGGTGGAGGGTCGAAAGAAGCTCTTACTCCCTTTAGTTCGGCAGGCTGACATGTCCTGCCGCCAGGGACCATACTCATACATTTTGCCATGAGCTCTTTCGGTTGTTTTGTTATCACTGCATCTTGGTTAACACCACTTCAGACAAAGGCGTGCCTCAGCGAAGCTTACTCTCGGTATGCACATATCCAGGAGATACACAATTGACCCTAGCAAAATCGGCCCACTCGACGGCCAAGGACTTGGCGAGTAGTAATGCCCCAGCTTTGGAGGCATTATACGCAGCCTGTGTTTGTGGGACGTTGACCAGACCCGCACCGACAGAGATTGTAACGATGAGATTTCCTCTACCCTGCTTCTTGAACATTTTGCCTGCTGGGATAGCTGTCCACATAACACCGTTGTAGTTGACCTTATTGATATAATCCCATGTCTTTTCGTCGTATTCCAGAGACTCAACGTTCTGGCATACCCCAGCGTTGGCCACCATGATATCGAGGCGGCCAACCCCAAACGATTTGACAATGTCGTTTATCGTCTTGGCAATTCTCACAGCGTCCGTCACGTCTGACTTGTATGCCTGGATCCTTCTACCGGTATTTTTTGCGATCCTCGCCGCCGTGGCTTCGGCATCTGTGCTACTATAATAGATAAAAGCCACATCTGCGCCAGCCTCGGCGAGAGCTGTGACGACTTGGAGCCCAATACCTCGAGAACCTCCAGTGACAATGGCGATCTTGCCGGCAAGGGAGAATAAAGATAACACAGGAACGTCCAAGTTTTCGGGTAGATAGAGAGGCATATTGAAGGTGGCCAGGAAAGGAACGAGAACATTTGGTAAATAGTGCATTGGATCAACTCCGTAAGTTTTCGAAGCTGAAGTCTTATAGGTTTACTTAATATTAGTCTCCTTTCCTCGACGCTGCCCGGATACCGACATTGAAAAAGATACAAGGGTCGCGTGGGCTACTGGAGCCTAGAGGCTAGATCTATGCCGTGTAGCTTGTGTCCATTCAATACTCCGAGTACGAAGCACTTAGGTTTCGGCAAAAGGGTCAATGGCATTAGTCCCCAGCGACTCCAGTACGAGCATTTCGACACTCATTTCGTCTCGGTTCCTAAGATAGCGACAAGAAATATGGGTGCCAAAGGATTGAGTATAGCTCAAGAGCAGGTGGAGTCTTCATGGTTTGCTCGTCTCGAGGGCAGACAGGGGCAGACGCCTAGTCTCTAGATCTAATTCGCATTAGCTCTGCCTTGACCCTCATTCGAACCCCGTCACGAGGGACACGCATGACACTTTGTACTGAACAAGCCCTGTTTCCATTACGGCTTACCAGAGGCTGACTCGCTACGCAATGCCGTTTACTCTGGCTTTGGTACCAGAATCTGGGGACCCCGGTTTCCGGTCCTGAACGCGACCCACTCATGAACGATTCACCTCGTGAACGGAATCTGGGCCCCAGACCCCGACCACCTTAACCCTTGAGACAAATGTGACGTGACTGACGGTGTGGCGGCTATTGAGCGTCAACGCGAGCAACCGAGGAGTCCTGACCAATGCCCCAAGACCAATTCCTTGCGGTCTTCTTGGTGATTATTCACTTAGCGTTCGTTGTTGGGCTGGTGTATAAATATCCAACAACCTGTGTCGACTTCAACCCAAACAACACTCTCAATTTCCCACAGCCTTTCTTTGAGAACAGCTCATCATGGCATTTCTTTCGATAAACCAGACTGGCTCCTGGATGGTAGCGGCCAAGCTGGAAAAGCGGTCCCTCTTGGTCGCTGTTAATTTCCTTGCCGGCATGTCCATTTTTTCTTTGGTATGTTCACTTTAGCTATCTACGTGGAGTCAAGTTGAACACTCAGCAAGGCGGTCGTGTTCTAAACATTCACTTAGGTTACGATCAAGGCCTCATGGGAGGCGTGAACCAGAGCACGGATTATATATATCGGATGGGCCTAGGCTACGTCGATGCGGATGGCAGCCCTGTCATCACAAAGACGCTTCTTCAGGGCGGCATCATGGCTGTCTTCTATCTCGGGACTTTGGTGGGATGTCTCGCTGGCGGTTCGTTCGGAAACAGATACGGGCGAATTGGCACAATCGGTCTCGGCGCAGTTTGGGCCATCTTTGGTGCTTCCCTTCAGTCGGCTGCGATGAACCCCTCTTGGATGCTTGGCTCCCGTTTTGTCAACGGCATTGGCACCGGTATTCTCAATGGAATCGTCCCGGCGTGGGCATCTGAGCTTTCCGACTACAACAGCCGGGGAGCCTTCATTGCCATGGAGTTTACACTGAACATCTTCGGCGTCGTGGTGGCATATTGGATCGCTTTCGGCCTTCGTTTTGTCGACAACGGTGACTCCCAACTCCTCTGGCGGTTCCCGATCGCATTCCAGATTATACCTCTCATTTGCCTCTTGGTGATCTGCTGGGCTTTTCCAGAATCTCCACGATGGCTCGTCAAAGCCGGGCGAGACGACGAGGCGCTGTATATCCTAAAACGTCTCCGAAGCGTGGACGAAGAACAGGCTGGCGTGGCCGTGGCCGAGCACCATGACATTCGCAACGTCGTCGAGCTTGAGAAGAGCTCCGAGGGCACCTCGTATTTCCATATGTTTTTTGGACTCAAGGCTGGAAAGCTGCACACCGGACGCCGAGTGCAGCTTGTCATCTGGCTGCAGATCATCCAATGCTGGACAGGCATCGCTGGTGTCACCATGTATGGACCCAGTAAGTCCTTGGACACTCTCTCTCAACTTTCCTTTGTCTTTAGATGTCTCCTATTCATAATTCCTGTTCCTCATCCAACTTCACTTACTCCTTGTGCTAACACCTACGACAGCTATCTTCGCAATTGCCGGCTTTGGTGCCGAGAAAACCCAATGGGTTGCCGGACTAAACAACATCTTCTACATGTTTGCCACTCTGATCTGCGTTGTCACTATTGATCGAATCGGGCGAAGAGTAACATTATACTGGGGCTCCATCGGTCAAGCCATCGCCATGTTCTTGGTTGGTGGCCTGTCTCGCGGCGGCTTGAATGCCACGGCAAGCGGAGACACGGACGCTGCCGGTAAATGGGGAGCGGCAGCGGCAGCGATGATCTACCTTTATACCTTCATTTTCGGTGCCACTTGGCTTACTGTTCCGTGGCTCTATCCTGCCGAAATCTTCCCCATTCAGGTGCGCGCAAAGGGTAACTCGTGGGGAGTAGTCGGATGGAGCATTGGAAACGGGTAAGATTTCCTTCTTACCACCCCATCGCCGCCTCGGTCACTAACACAGTGATACTGTCATAGCACGCTTACACTGCTACTTCCGTATATTGTGGCCGCCATAAACGAAAAGATGATGTATATCTTCGCTGCTGTTAACGTCTTTAGTATTCCCATTGGTGAGTGCTAAGCTTAATGGTTTGCTTCTCTCGTTCCGTGTTAACTTGAGCACAGTCTATGCCCTATATCCCGAGTCAAATCAGCGTACCCTAGAAGAGATGGATCTTTTGTTTGCTGCCCCCACACCTTGGGCTTGGGATGCCGAGAAGACGTTCGCGCTTCTCAAGGATGAGATGGCCGGCATTGACGGTGTCAAGGGAGAGAAGGGGGACATTGAGTCCAAGGGGAATGCAACCCGGGCGAACCACGTCGAGAGCTTTTGAAGAGCCGCCCTGTTTGTTGTGAGCTGCACTTCTTCATTGGCTTCATATTCCATAGTGACCGTCACTAGTTGTGTCGAAAAGATCGGGAGTACGAATTATCTACTTGCTCGTATTTCTATTGCATAGTCTACTATCCCGGTTATTCTATTGAGCCCTCTCGAGTCGAAAGATGTCCGCGGTGAGGAGTGTATGTGTTACCAAACTGATCATTCAGCCTAAGAGTACTACCAGTGACATCGAGAGTCAACCTGCTAAGTTATCGACAACCGCAAAGAGAGGTACCCCTCAACGAGGGCGATCTAACTCATCTCAAACCACAACATCGTTCTCATACTTTATATAATCATAATAATTGCCCCTAATGGCATCTTTATTGCCCCTCGATAGTTTGATCTGCTGACCTTAACGTAACTGATTACGAGAACCGGTTACGATATCAAAAACCCTCCAGTCTTCCCTTTCATATTCTATCAGTTTAGAGCTATAATGGGAACCCATTGTAGACGCCGTATTCTTTCAAGTATTATCAAATACCCAATGCAAAATGGGGAAAAACAATAGGAAATAGTAGCAAAGCGCACGAGGACTCTCTCTATAGTCAAAACAACTGTGAAGGTTTTCCAATACACAGCCTGCATGACTAAAAGTCTAATGAGTTTTACCGTCTTTAGTCCCTTCGATACCCTCAAGGTCGCTATACAATCTCCACCCATAGTCAAGGCTGGGGTCGTTGAACCTCGCTTTCATGTCCAATGTCTCTATCGCCTTCACATCTTCGGGTTCCAACTCAAAGTCCGCCTCGACATTCTCCTTAATTTGCCAGGCGATAGTACTTTTAGGGATCACGGAATGTCCGTTGTTGATGCCCCAGGATAAGACAATTTGTACAGCGCTCTTGCCGTATTTCTGGCCAAGGTCCTTCAAAAGCGGCTGGTCGATGACCCTCGTCATATGAGCCACCTCTTTGCTCCATCCAGTCTGTCGATAGAAGTCGTTCATGTTGCCAAGAGGAGAAAATTGTATTACATGGATCCCTTGCGACCGAAGCCACTCGTTGAACGACGTTTGTTGTAGATACGGGTGAACTTCCATCTGATGGACGGCGGGAACCTAAGCGCATATTAGTTGGCTGGGCTTCAAATCTATTCACAGATGACATACCGTGGAAGTCTCTGTGATCAATTTTTGTAGCTCGCCCTTGCTAAAGTTGGAGACACCAATCGCTTTGGCCTTGCCGGCCTTCACCAATTTCTCCATAGCCTTTCAAGTGTCAACGAAGGTAGTCTTCCCATGTATCATCTTCCCACTGGTGTCTCTTGGAAATCGTTCTTCTCCTCTAGCAAAAGTGCAGGGGTAGTGCATCATGAGAAGGTCAACATATGGCGTGCCGAGATCGGTAAGAGATTCCTCCAAAGCCTTCTCGACATCGTCCGGGTGAAAGCTGTTACACCACAGCTTTGTGCCGATAAAGATGTCCTCTCTGGGAACACCGCTGGCCCTGATCCCCTCGCCAACTTGCTTCTCCACATCGTAAACCCTCGCGGTGTCGATGAGACGAAGTCCTGCCTTGAGGGCACTACTGACGGCTTCTGTCTGGGCATCGGGGTCTTGGAAGGTTCCGAACCCAATGGCCGGGATACTGGCGCCCGTGTTGAGACGGAAGCGAGTCCGGCGAGTGGCAAAGTTGCGCAATTGGCGAGGTGGTCGAGTAGAGAAAGCCAAAACCCGCCATGCACGTAGTACGGTGACGGAGCGGCGAGATTGCATTGAAGCAGTGTTCATGGTTATCGCGCTTTATCTCTTTATTGAGATAGTGTTAAACTCAGTAACGCAAGTCCTGGCGTTGTGAGTGATAAATACCAATAGAAAAGAGTGGCTTTTTATTGTCAATATCGTCAGATTGTTACTGTAAAGAAAAGTATCAGAGAGCCCTCTGAATCCGAGACACTTTTATGAGCTTGCGGAAACTCGGGATGTACTTGATGATACGTGCGGTTGTGCGGCCACTTTAGAAGTAGCATGAATGATATTAGGCCGTGTTTAACAAAGCGCACTATTAGTCAAATAGAGCATTGATTTAGGGTATTGAAAGAGCCTTGTTTTCTATATAATAAAAGTGCGGCATTAAGCCTAGAAATAATAATACCACTTAGCCCCTTTAGTAGGGCTAATTAGTTAATTATTAGTCTATTATTTTATATACCCCTTACTTAAAGCTATATATAAGTGTAATATTTAAGTATTTAAATAGCTTTAAATATAGCTTTTATAATAGAATAATAGAATTAAGCTATTAAAAGATTAATTAATCTTAGCTTAGGCTTATTTTATAATTTATTTATACCCTAATTCTATAATTTACTTATTTACTTATTTAAGAGATAAAAGCAATTTATAATTCTTATTTAAGGCAGATTTCTTTTTCTCTCTTTTAACTCTTATTATTATTATATTTATAAGCTCTTTTTATAAAGTAGTGCTTAGTATTTTTATAATTAAAGATTATTAATATTTTTAAAGCTATATTATTTTATAGCTTAAGCTTACTATATTACTCTTATTAAAGCCTATTATATTACTTATACTATTATTAAAAATATAGCTAATCTTCCTTCTAATAAGTAAGAAGATATCTATATTATTCCGCCTTTATTACCGCTGCTATATATATTAATATAGTGCTTATTACTACTACTTCTACTACTTAGGTCTTTAAACTTAGGCATATCTTCTTCTTATTAATTATTATATATTATAGCTCTCTTTTTTATATACTTTCTTATATATTTATATACCTTAATAGTTAAGGCAACTTCTAAACCTTATATAGAGTATAATACTATTATTAAGCTTCTAGCTTCTATTTCTCCTTCTTTTTTACCTTTTTATATATATTATTATATACTTCCTGCCTTCTACTTAGCTATACTATTATACTATCTTATATTATTAAAGAAGATTACTATTTATATAAAGAAATATAGCTTTAATATAACTCTTATTATACTTTATAAAGAGTATATTAAGTCTATAATATTAGGGAAGACTAGTTTAAAATATTATTAAATTACTAGTAATAGCTCTATATATTACTTAAGCTATTTTTATAATAACTATAATTACTTTCTTATATATATATAATCACTTTCTTAAATATAATCTTTATTTATTAATATATAATATATAGCTATAATACTCTCTATTTTTTTACTTTTACTCTTTATTATATTATTAAGTAAGAAAATAACTAAGAAATATATATCTTTACTTTAATATATATAGAGTGCGGCTACTAATTAATATATAAAAGATTTTAGCTATTAAAAGGTTAATTAAGTATATAATATACTTAATAAATAATAAATCTAATCTCTTCTCTACTTAAGACTATCTTTATAACTTAACTCTTTATATTTATACTTTAAAGTATAATAAGATGTATTTTTTACTTTTAGCTTATATTTCCTTATTTTCTATTTCTTTCTATATCTCTAAGTCTCTAATTATATTCTTAAATATTATATCTTAATTATAAGTATTAATCTTATCTTCTCCTTATATTAATATTATAACTTAGTCCACTTATTTTATATATATAAGAGCTTTTATTCTTTCTTAGATTTCTTTAAGTATACTTTTACTTATTATTTCTTATATATAGTTTTTATTTATATTAAATATATCTTCTTTATTAAATTTAATATTATAAGTTATATATATATAATTTATAACTAAATTCCAGATTTAAAAGATATTTTAAGAATTATATCCTATTAAATAACTAATTTATATCTTTAATAAAGTTCTTAACTTAAGTTATTATTATTTTAATTATACCTTTTTAATTATTATAAATACTTTGCATTTAATAGTCTTTAAGTATATAATTTATAGTTAAGTTTAATTTCTAACTTCTATACCTAAGACTTTAAAAAAAAAAGCTCTTATATAAAGTCTTTTACTTAAGCCTTTATTTTAGTATTTAATTTAAGAGATAAATAGCTATTCTTATTATTTCTAGCTATAGTTCTTTTAGCAGATTATTATTAAGAGTAAATAGCCTTATTTTTTCTTTTGCCACCCCCCTAAAATACTCCCTTAAGCTATTCTATACTTATATATATAATATACTTTTATTAACTTTAATAACTTTTTATTATAACTATATGCAAATTATTTAGCTACTTTATAGCTTATTATCTGTTTTTATTATTTATAATTAGACTTTATATCTCTTTTCTAATATATTTATAAGGTATTTAAGTATTATAAATAGGCTTTTCTTATTATATATCTTAAAGTAGTAGTCCTAAATATAGTTTATTTCNNTATCTATAATTATANNATATAATTTAAAGTTACTAATTNNTTTTAAATAGTTATAGAAGTTAATANAGACTTATTNTNTAATGTTTTAAGCTTTATTATTACTCTTTATANTACTNCTTCTATTTTGCCTTTCTAATTCTNNAAATATTATATTANACTATTATTAAGCNNTTAATTCTTACCTNTTNTATATAGTTNANTANGTTCTTAAGTNCNCTTAGGCNAGAGTAGCTAAGTCTTTAATACTANCTTATTANTACTACTCTTTATAGCTTTCTTATANTCTANNAGTTATAAAGCANTCTTNTTATAANAAATGCNGCTTATTTTGCATTTTTAAGTATATATTNTANNATATACTAATTATAATATTANNTTATTCTGCAAAGTNNAGNANTNNTATTATAATAAATAATATTATTAGTATNTTATTAATCCTACTAATANCTCTTTTTCTATAGTTTTTATAAGAAGACTAGNTTTACTTCTATCTATANGCAGTAAGTAANGCAATTTAAGNTAANCTAATAANACTCTNCTTATANNTTTTAGATNNATAAGTTAATATNCTTATAGCCTATAATTAGAAGCTTATTTAATNCTATAAATATAAACTNATTCTTANTTAATTATTTAAAATTTNANAACCTTATAATTTTATTAAANAGATAAAGAGTNGTTNCTAAATCTAATATTACTAAGTTNTTTAATANGTAATTATTTTANTNTANTANNAATAAAGCTGCCTTTTCTAANATTTAAGTTTATAATAATTACTATTATTATATCTCTTTNTATAAGCTTNNTTTCTTGCTTTTAAGCTTNTTATATANCTTCCTAACTTTAGGTTTAGTTTTAAATCTTTATTTCTATTCTTNTNNCTTCTTTTTTAACTTAATAAACTTTANTANTATTATCTTTANAAAAGCNACNTAATANTTTAATATATTTANTTTATANTACTTAGAGTNATATANAATATATATCTNTATTATATTTAAAGCTTATTATTATNACTTNTTTCTTTATTTACTTAAGTNTTTANTTAATAGCTTAGATNNCTTTTAACTCTTTATATTAGAGNNTTATANTTTTAATCTGCNTTATATTTTAATATNTAAGGNTTAGAATATTAGTCTAAAGCTCNCTTTTATAATCTTTAATTTATTTAGCTTTATAAGTAANTNTTTATTATTATAAAGTTTATCTTAAAATTTAACTATAAAANTAGCTAGTTANTAGCTTNTANTNTTAATTTNCTTTTANTTNTAGTTCTTCTTAATATATANAATCACNTTAAACTTATAATNTAATACTTATTTAANNTCTTTAAATTANATAGATAAATTAAGACTTTCNNCTATNTTTTAGAATTTTATTATATTTATTNNCTTTTNNTACTTAATAATCTATTCTTANTAATTTATTTTATTACTTATTNCTTNCNTTANTATATTAAAATATACTTTATATACTTATTTNTTTTATANAGTATTATCTANANTNTNTNTANAGNNTTAAGATTAGTAAAGAATAGAGAAATATTATTATATTTCTCTAATCTAGTTATTACTAGAGTATATATTTTAATATAATATAAGGCTAGCTTTTTAATTAGCTAATTAAGTATATTTTAGATTTTATTTGCTTACTTTATAAATTGCTCTAAATTAGTTTAATAAAGAGTTATTTTAGCTTTTATATCCTTCTAATCCTTAGTAAGAAGCTTATTATAATATTTTATAAGTTCTTCTTCTTACTTAAACTTTAAAGTTACTTTACCTCTTATATCTCTAACTTTTATTATATAATTTAAGTATTCTAGCCTTTTTAGCTCTTTAATTTAAAGCTAGTTAAATTATATTAAATCGCTAAGTTATATAAAATAGAATACTCTTTTAATAATTAACTTTAGGATATAGCTTTATTTAAAAGCATCCTAATTAATTAGGCTATTAAGAAGATAGGTCTTAGTTAATATCTTTTAATTTTATCTTTATATCTTTATTTCTTTAAATTAAGGTTTATTCTTACTTTTTAGTTCTCTATTTAATAGTTATAACTACTTATTCTTTTTAAGTGATTTTAAGACTCTTAATTATTAAATCTATAAATAATCTATTAATCTTATTTATAGCATTTACCTCTCTCTAAAAGCTGCTTTAAGCATCTTAACTATATTAGTTTACTTTTAATTTTAAGATTATATAATGCAGCTTGTTTTCCAGGTTTAGGCTGTGGAACCTAGTGTATATTATAGCTCGGGTTTAATAGGATTAGATCCGTATCTTATCTGGCCAGCTGTCAGGCATCTGTGAGAGTGTTCGGGACTATTAGAACTAAAGATACTTAATTGAAGTTATATAAGGCATTTTCCGGCTTATATAGGTGCCTTACTATGCTTTATATATACTATTCTTAAAAGACTCTAGCTTTTACCCCTAATATTACAAACTTATTATATAAGACTTCTTTAGTTATTTTAGAGTGCCTTTTAGTATTATATATAATAGTTTTATTCTAATATACCCCCTTAGATTTTACCTTAAGAAAGATCTATAGATATTTATTTTTAGTATTTTATAATTTATAATATTATTATATATATTAAGTCTAGGGTTTCTTATAGTATAATATCTATAATAGCTTATAGAAAATATATAATATTAGCTTAAATAAGAAAATAGCTAAGAAATAGAAGTTAACATATTATAAATAAAATATTTATATTACTTTATTATTTTAATAAGAAATACTTTTATTATAGTCTATAGAACTTTATCTTAATATATATTAATATAAGATTACTCTTAAGCTTTTAAATATTACTAATATTTATAATATTAATAAGTTTATAATATATCTCTTATAAGTTATAAGAGTTATTAATTAATAGTTTTTTCTTAACTCTCGTTCTAATAATTTAAATATAAATAAGAAAGAGACTAGGTATAATTATAGTATCTATAAAAAGCTTTAAATTATATTACTAATCTTAATTTTAATATATTATAAGGTAGCTTTAAGAAGCTATAGTTATATATATTTTAATATCTAATAATAGCTTTATATATATTATATTAACTTAAATACTTAATAAAAGATTATAATATAATAAGTAACTTTAATAGTAATACCTTAGTCTTTAGTCTTATAATAGGAACCTATAATACTAGTAGAAACCTGTTATAAAATAAGAAAGTAATAAAGTAAAAGACTTATAATTTCTAATAGATTACTATATAAAATAAGATAAGAGTGACTACTAGTACTCTTATATTAAATAGTAATAACTATTATTTTAATAATATATTTAGCGTATAAAACTATATTATTATATAAAGAATATATTCCTTTTTAAATATTAGACTGTAATAAATATATATTTCTAAGAGTATTAAAGTGTTAGCTTTAAGAAGTAATTATATAAGTTAGAAGAAAAATAGCAAGAGTATTATATATAAAAGGAAGTAGATATATAGTTTAAATAGTATTAAACTTATACTCTATACTTAGCAAGTTAGAGTAGGGCACTAATCCTATAGCCTCTCTTATTAGAAAGATAGTAATACTACCTATATATCTATTACTTATTTATATATCTAATCTTAAGACTCTTGTTTTAACTTATCTTATACTTTAAATATGATACACTTCAGCCTTAGGACTAAGGCTATAGTATTATATGCTATAGCACATGCCTTAGCACAGGCCCCGCACAGGCTATAGTGCGCCCACTTAAGTAGGAAGACTCTAGCTTATATAAAATATAAGATCTTTATTCTTCTAATACTATATATAACTATCAAATTAATTAATATAGACTCTCTTTTTTATATTAAAATAATAGTAATTATAGCTTAACTACTTAACTTATATTAATAATAATATTTTCTAATTTATTATATTAAGTCTTATAGCACTTTTCTAACTAATTAAACTAAGAGCTTATATTCTTTTTAATTAGTTATTTTTTAGCTTTTAAAAGCCTCTTATATTACTAATACTACTAATACTACTAAGTTAACCTACAAGCTCCTGCCTGCTTAATCCCTTAGAGTTAAGCCTATTTATATATATACTTACTTATATATATATCTAATAATTCTATTTATTAGAATCTTATATTTTTAAATTTATAAAGATCTTTAGCTATTATTTATATAAAAAGGCGTGTTATTAACCCTATAAAAAATAACAACCGCGCCTAAGAAATAGAATTTAAATATATAAGCTTTTAAATATCTCACTTTTCCTAAAAAAATCCCTACTTATTGCATATATATATTATAAGCTTAATATATATATAATACTGTTAATTAATCTTAATATTATATTATGAGTATTATAATATCTTTAAGTAATTCTATTAATTTATACTTAAAATAATTATTAAGAATAATAAAAAAAAAATATTACTTATTAAATAATAAGTCTATTTAAAGAAATATTACTACTTAATAAAGCTAGATTTAATAAGACTTAAATATCTTATATTATATACTATTAAAGTATAGAGATAATTTTAATAAATAAGCCTTTATTTATTTTAAAGAAAGTAATAATATAAGGTATTTATACTTAATTTATAAGTATATAAGATAATATATCTCTATATCTAATTCTAACTAAATAAGAGCCTATTTCTTACTTAATTATTATAATATAAGACTAGTTTATATACTTAAAAGATAAAGAAGTTTCTAATTTAAGAATATATAAAGCTTTTATATATAACTGCCTATATATAATACTTTTATATAGTAATTAAAGCCTTTATAATAGCTTAATCTAACTAAGATAAGAAAGATAATAATAAAGGTAGCCCTAGCTATATATATAATACCTTTAGCCCTTAATAAAAAGAGCTATATAGTAGTAATAATAATCTTAAGCTTTCTAACTTCTTATAGTATATTAAGAGAATAAAGTAATTATAAAAATAATAATATTTACTTCTTTTAGCTAAGAATATCTAATAAATAGACTCTTCTGCTGCAATAATATAGAATATATATAATAAGTGCTGCTTATATCTCTTAGCTTAAGGGATTAAGTTTAAATAATATCTTATAAAATACCTAAGTTAATTTGTAATAAATATCTTTACTTTATAGAGTATAAGAATTCTTAAGTAAATCTATAAGATATATCTTAAAATTAATTTAAATTTTATTAAGATTATTAAGATTAATAACTCTAATATATTTATATTTAATTTAAAGATAATAAACTTTCTTTTTAAATAATATAAGAAAATTTAATAATATTTTATAATTATTAAGATACTCTTAGAGAACTAATTTTCTATAAGTATTATTATTAATACTACTCTTATTAGTTAATATCTTATAATATAAGACCTTAAAGACTCTAATAAATTTATTCTTAATTTAAATATCTCTTTAAGAAAAAGAGATATTTATCTTAGTAATAAGTATATAAGAGTTATTAATATTAATACTAATATTAAAATAGTATATATAACCTCTAATAGTAGTTAAGTAAATTTAAATAGGAACTGCCTTATTATATAATAACTTAAGAGATATTTATAATATATTAATAAAAGCACTATTAAATAGGAAGCTTAAGACTAAGACTTTAAGCAGTATAACTAGCCTTTAGGCAATATTAACCTAGGTAATAATATAGTAAATCCCTTAATAGACTAGTATTTATTAAACTTATATATATAATAGAAATATACTAATTAATTTAANNTAAGACTATAAACTAGCTATAGAGAAAGAAGACTAAGTAACTNCTCTAACTNCTTNTTATTAANTAGCTTTANTACTAGNAATTANAAANTAGTAAAGNCTTAAATTCCNTATATACTANTAAACCTAATATATATAAGNTTACTATATANNNCTNNCCCNTTAAATAACTNNAANAAAATGCNNTTTTTANTAGNTTCTAATATATTTAACTTAATTANANNNATTAAAAANNAAGCNTTANGNANNTTTAANTCTAANTATAAGAATATAGAGTATATAAGTCTAGTTATANGCCNTATANGTAAGATATTNTATATTAATATCTATNTNTTCTATAANAACCTTAGGATATATAAGAGATATANGNACTATAGNCTTANTAACTTNTATATATTAATTATTANGCTANGTCTATATTNATAGATTATANNGNAGCTTAATNANNAAAGCNNNANTTAGCTNCTTATAGTAAGTATTAAAACCTTTTATAAAAAGCTTANTAANTAATTTAAATAACNTANNTATAAGCTNTTATAANAATTTAATAATATTAANTATATANTNTAATNTAATACNTATAGTATTATTTTATTATAATTNCTATATTATAAAGCNACTNTANNTAANTAGCTTAAATATAANAAANACTATAAGNTTTTATAAACTATATATCCCTTAATTAATATTAAAATCTNCTNACTTTNTTAANNACTTTTATAAGAANATAAAGCTAATANAGTATATTAANAACTATAAGAAATATTATANTACTATTAACTTAATAATTAAGAGAGATTATTACCNTACTTTNTATAATAACTTTAATTATAATTATAACTATAATAATAATTATTAAGACTATTATAATAATAATTATTAAGATTATTATACTTATAATAATTAGTAAGATAATAGTAATAACTGCTATAATAATAAGCTATAAGATAACTACTAAGACTAGCGCTTTTTAAACTATAATAACTATTAGAAACTAAGACTTTATAATTATAATAACTATAATAACTAGAATAATTAAGAGAATTATAACTTATACTCTTATAACTATAACTTAATACTATATAAGAAGAAGACCTTATATAAGAAGAAATACCTTATAGAGGAATAATTATTAAAGTCAGGTAATAGGGCTAGTGCTTTAAGTAATAAAAGTAATATATTACACTTATTAAAAAGGTCTAATAACTTTAAAGTAACTTATTATAGCTTTCTTATTAATAATAAAGCTAGAGCTTCTATTAAAGGCTTTAAGTATTATTACTATATATATTAATAGCTCTTTATCTTTAGAGCACTTCTTTTAAAATACTATAATATTTAATAATATATAAAGCTAAAGCAGATATAATAGGAAATTATATTTATAAAGCCTACTTATTATTATAAGTATAATATAGCCTTTAAGTTATATAATAAGTTATTTTAATACTTTCTTATATATATACTTAATTAGGCTAAAAATAAGACTCTTATAATAACTATAATTACCTCTAGTATAAATACTATTCTAGTCTTAAAGCCTAAAGTAATTAAGAGCAGCTAGTATATCTATTTATATATTTAAGCTAAGTTCTAAGTTAAAGATAAGACCTTAATAGAGATCTATACTAACTCTAGCTATAATAACTTTATAATTAACTAATATTTCTTATAAACTCTTAAATATATAGTTAAATAAGTATTACTAGTTATAATAAATAGCTTTATTAGAGGAGAAAAGCTTAATAAATAGGCTATCTTTACTATCTATATTAATAGCTTAAACTCTAAAGATAAAGATATAAAAATAGCAGCCTTTAAAACCTTAGCTTAAGTTAAGAATAACCTTACTTTAATAGTATTACTTAGAATTATCTTTCTAAAGCTTTATAAGTATAATATACTATTCTCTAAGAATTATATATATATTAGAAGTTTATATAACTTTTACTTTCTTTTTAAGATTCTTAGGGCTTGCTAATAAGTTTACTATAGAGTTATAGCTACTATTAATATTATGATATTTATAAAAAAGACTATTATTATATCTGCCTCTTAGAAGAAAGTCCCTAAGTTATAATCCTATACTTTCTATATAAGTATGCCTTAAGTAATAAATATATTATTAAACTATAAGTCTCTCTTTAATATTATACTTATAAATAATACTAAGAAAGAGATTTATATCTATAATTATTAGAAGATTAGATCTATTAAGAAATATAAAAAAGAGACCTATTTCTTATTAACTTAGAAGACTATACTAATAGCTTATATATATAGTACTATAACCTTAGCTTTTAACCCTATTATAACTAGCAGTATTAATATTATAGTAATAGTAACTAAAAGAGGTAATCTTACTGCCCCTAAGGCTAATAGCCTATAGTCTCTATCTTTAGTATCTACTAAGTTTATAGCTATATTAAAGGCTATAACTATCGCAACTAGTAGCTATAATTATAACTCTTAAAAGCTTATAATTCTAGAGACTCTAGCTAATATAATTTTTAGTGATATTAAGAACTTAATCTTATTCTAAAAGTTATAAAAGAAGCTATTAAACCTCCACTTAAAATGCCTAATAAGAATATTAAAGATAAGGAAACTATTAACTAGTCTTATATACCTTTCTAAATATATATTTAATAAACCCTAAACTTATTAAAAGAAGTTACTAAGAAGGGCATTTATATTTATATTTATAATAAAAGCTTTATATAGAATATTTGCTATCTTTACTATAAATATATAAGCCTTTAGATTAATATAGGCTTAATTAGACTACTTAATAAAAAAGAGCTTAAAGTCCTACTAATTAATAACTAGTATAAGTATAATATTATATAATAGCTATATTTCTTAAGACTTAAAAACTATATCTTTATTAATAAGTAATTTAATAAGCTTTATAATTAAAATCATCTTAAATAGGTATATAAGCTAACTCTTTTTATAGTATCTATCTTTATAGTTTAGTAAATAGTTAATAGCAAGCCTAAAAGCTATATAGTTATAGACTTATAAGCCCTTAATAAGATTATAATCCCTAATAATTACTTACTACTAAGGCAAGAAGATATAATATAGTCTTTAAGAAGTGCTAATTATATTATAGTAATAAATGCCTCTTTCTTTTTCTTTTAATTTAGTATTAAGACAGAATATTATAATCACTTTACTATAATAAGTTACTAAGGCCTTAAGAGATTAACTATAGCCTTAATAGGCTTTTAAAACTCCTCTATCTATATTTAAAGATATATAGACAGACTATTAAGGCTATATTAGCATTTTATAAAAGCTTTTATAAATAATATTATTATCTATTTTATTACTAAAGAAGAATATCTAAAGTATCTTAAAACTCTCTTTAGTCTTTTTATAAAAAGAAACTTAATAATATTACCTATTAAGAGCTAGATCAGATACTTAAGTATATAGCTTTTAAGCTTCTAAGTTAATACCTTTAGCTTAACTACTATAGCTAAATAAATAGCTGCCTGCTTAAAGCTTAAGTTCTTTAGTTAATTAAGCAGCTTAGAGTAATATATTAGTATAATAAGGTATATTTATTATTTAATACCTTATTATATATAGCTTATTAAACCTCTATAATAGCGCAAGGTTGCCCTATTAACTTAAGGCTATAAAGACCTTAAGTTTATAAATAGTAATTTAAATAAGTATAAAGTCTTTACTTAGTAGACTATTTTTAAACCTAATAATAAGAAATATATTAGCTTTAAAGCTCTATAAAAAGAGATATCCTCTAGCTATATATTATTATACTTAGATTTAAACTAGTAACTATTTCTTTAGGTAGATAGAAGTCTTACTTATAGCTTTAAAGCTATTTTATATTATATTAAAAAAGGCTTCATCTAAAAGAAAGGTATAGATATTCTATTAATAGTAATATGCCTTATTATATTTCTTAGTTATATACTTATAGTAGTAGAAATATAATATAGTCCTATAGAGCTAGAAATTATATGCCTTATATAGGCAGTTAAGAGACTTTATATACTTATATAGTTTTCTACTCTTTTTATATATATACTTATAGACTATTTAGATATTAAGCTAATTAGTAAGAAGATAATACTTATAATAACTAGTATAAATAAAGCAAATTACTATCTAATAGTAGCCTTAATTTATCTCTTTAAATATAACCTTAAGGTCTTTTACTTCTTAAAAAAAAAAGAACTTTATCCCTAATATCTTAAGCTATCTTATAGCTTTAGAAACTAACTTAAGTAAAGCTTATTAATACCCTAACTATATAGCCTTAGATAATATATATCTAGTCTCTAAAAGCTTTATAGCTAATAATACTAAGGTTATATTTTATAAAGAATATCTTAAGAATATGCACTACTTAGCTATTATTAGGGATATTATAGGTAAGGTTTTAATTAATAAAAAGGAACTCTATAGCTATAAAGATATAATTAAATTTTTAAAGNATAGNATNCTNTTCTTTCTTAAGNAAGGTCTGCTATATTATAGCAGTATTAATAACTATATTAGGCTATATATACCTTATTTAATAATTAATAATATATTAAAAATAGCTTATAATGACTAATATCACTTTAGCAAAGACTAAATAGCTAAGAAATTAGCAAATCTCTTAATCTATAACCTTATATAGCAATTTAAAAGGCATATTTACAGATATTAATACTATTACCTTAGGCAGACGAATCAATAGTAACGCATCGGTAACTATCTCCCTATAAGGGCACTAATCTAGCCTATGCATACTATCATAATTAATTTTATTATAGATCTGCCGCCTATTTCCTCTAAGAATACACCCTGGGCTATTAAAGGCTATAATATATATAACTTTCTTATAATAGTTATCTATATAGCATCTAAATAAACTCTCTTGCTTCTTAGTTATTCTACCTATTTAATAGGAGACTAGGCAGTAGTCTTAGCATAGCAGCTAATACTAAGTGACTAGGGTATGCTAAAAGTTATTATATTAGACTGCAATAAGAGATTTACCTTCCCCTTTTAGAAGACTCTATAGAAGGCATTTAGCACTAAGCTTGCAATAACTATAGCATACCACCTAGCTAGAAATAGCCTTATAGAGTAAAGAAATTAGACTATTAAAATAGCTATGTGATTTTACTATTTATAATACCCTAATAATAATTAGATATAAATACTCCCTGCCCTTTAATAGAACCTTAATAGAGCCTATAATATAGGTACTAAGGCCTCTGCATATAAGTTTATCTACAGATTTGAGCTTCACAGACCTCTTAATACTATCAACCCCCCTAAGGAGGTTCCTGATCTCCTATACCTGCAAGAAGCTATCTATAAGGAAGCCTAACTAGCAATAGACTTTACCGCAGTCAAGGCTAAATACTGGTATAATACTAAGTATTAACTGATTAAGATAAAAGCAGGAGACTTAGTATATTTATAACTTTATAATAGATATAATCTCCCCAAAAAGCCGCCTTAAAAGTGGTTATAATAATATATTAGCCCTATAAAGGTCCTCTGCATAGTCAGTGACCTAGCCTATAAAATTAAGGTCTTAGAGAAGTAGAAGATATACCCTATAATATTAGTCCGCTATCTTTAACCTACTTATGCTAATAATTTTATTCCTAAGAAATCTGGTCCTATTAAAGGAGCTAGTGAAGACTAATATAAGGTTAAGAAATTGCTCTATAAAAAGGTTCGCCGCCTAGGACGCAATACTACCCCTTTTAAGGGATATATAGTCTATTAGTAAGGATAGGGACCTAAGTATAATACCTAGGTTAGAGCTGAAGATATCTCGAAAGATCTGATCAACTTATTCAATAAGGAACGACCCGATAAAGCTATATAAGGAGACTTGCGCCGCAGCAAGTATGCCTAACGCGCACACACCAAGAAGTAGTCGAATAGAATAATTAAATAAAGGATAATAATAACAAAAGGAAGATTATTTTAGAAGATTAGTAAAGAAGCTATTTATATATATATATAGATCACTAAGGATAGTATAGTCTCTTTTCACGCCAGCTACTATAATGCACTTCAGCCTTAGGACTAAGGCTATGGCATTATATATTATAGCATATGCCTTAGCACGGGCCCCGCATAGGCTGTAGTGCGCCCACTTAAGTAGGAAGACCCTAGCCCACATAGGGTGCAGGATCTTTATCCTTCTTATAATACACACACACACCTAATTGGTTAATACCAACCTTTATTTCTGTGTCACCAGTGCTTTTATTACTTAGTAATTAATTTAAGAATATTATAGCTAAATTGCGCCTAAGTACTAAGGATTATATTATAATATTTAATAATATTTTAAAGAAGTATTAAAGTTATATATTTATTAACTTAATAATAATTATTATAATTTAAAAATATTTATTTATATTTAATTAATCGCTCTTTATAGTAAGAGTATCCCTAATATTAAGATTTTCTTAGTTATCCTTACTTCTTAGGTTAGGCTCTCTTATAATTAGTCTTAACTATTTCTCTATTAATTATCTATTATTTTCCTAATAATATCTAATAATTTGCAATTATCTATAGGGTATTTTATATATTTCCTGCAGGTATCTATTAGTTATATTTTACTAGCTATTCCTTCTACTTAATTAGGAAGTATAGTTACTTATAGATTATTATCTTATTCTTTATTACCTTAACCTCCTATTTACTTTTATTATTATCTTTTAAATTAGGTATTAGTAGTAAGTTACCTATATTACTTTTCTATTTTCTCTAAGGCTTTAATAAACTAATATAGAATATATTATATAAGTAATTATACTTTTTAAGTAAGGTTAGATAGTAGGCTTATTTACTAATAACCTTTAGAATTTAAAAAGGCCTAATAAATCTTAGACTTAATTTCTTTTTCTTCTCTTTTAGCTATAAGTTCTTAGTTAATAATTCTATTAGTTAACCCCTTTATAATACTAATAGTTAGTAGTATAAGTTATAATACTTTATTTATTTTTTACTTATATCTTCCTATTATTAGACTAATTCCTTATAAAGTTTTATAAGTTTAAAGAGTCTTATTATAACTTTTAGGACTCTCTTTCTTATAGTATTATTCTTAATACTATATTAAAAGTCCAGGTTATAACCTATTAGTGCCTATATAAGAAATATTCTAATTATAGTATTCTTAGCTTAGTTATATATAAATTAGGCTATAAGTAATAAATTTACTTAATTATTTTATTTCTTATTAATAAAACATCTTAAATAGTATTCTAATACCTAGTTTATTTATTCTATTTAGCTATCTATTTAAGAGTAAAAAGCTATTAATAATTATCTCTTAATCTTTAAGATAAAGTAAAGTTCTAACTAGAACTTATTAATAAAAATTAACCCTCTGTCAGAAATAATTTTAAGTAATATATTAAATTATAACTTAAATTTCTTATAAAAGATTTCTATAAAACTAGATATATTTAATATTATATTTACTAAAATAAATAAAATATACTTTATATAGCAGTTAATAATAATTAATATTATATTAATCTCTTTTTTTTTTAAAGATTATTAGAGATAATCTTATTATAAAGTTTATTAAGATTTTAGCTATTAGTTATTATAGTATTAATAGTACTTTAAGTTTTTTATAAGGGCGATGCCTTTTTAATATAGCTTTTTAATATATATTGCACCCCCTAATATACTATTTTATATCTTTTTTAAGATATCTCTAATAATATTTTCTTTAGAGTAACTCTACTATATACTTAACCCTAAAATGCCTAATAAGAGAGTTATTATAATAAAGTAATAAGAGTTCTTCTTTTATTATTAAGTTATTAGGTATAAAGACTCTCTTTTAATATAATAATAGCCCTATAGAGTTAGATAACTATATATTAGTTCTAACTCTAAGTTTATTTAATTAATAGTTACTAATTTACTATTAATAGTCTATATCTTACTTTTATACTTTATAAATAATATTCTTTAAAAAGCTGCTAGGCTTTAGTAAAAATATAGATTTACTTATTATTGCTCTTTAAATTACTTTAATAGGGATAGGTAGGTTTTATATAACTTATTTTTATACCTATTTTACTAGTTCCTCTAGGTTTAGCGATGCTTTATTATTAGCTTTTATATTAATAAATAGCCTCTTACTTTAAGTAGGATCTGTATTTAGGACCTATAGTCCTTCTACTAATAGCTTAGCTTTCTGCTTCTTAAGTTATAAGACTATTTGCATAATTATTAGCTATTTCTCTAGCTTTAAGAATAGGTTAGTATTTATCTTTATCTTACTTTTATAGTTAAGGTATTAGGATAGTATATCTATAGAGTTATTCTTTTTTTAATTAATATTTAATAATAAAGTTAAAGAGTATTAAGTATATATACTATTTTACTTATCTTTTATTTAGTTTTGCTTATTATATAAAGACTTATAAGTTTTAGTAGTTAAAAAGGACCTCTATTAAGATCACTGCCTTTTTAATATAGTATTACTAGTACTTAAAGGACTTTATAATTATTATTATCTCTTAGTCTAATATCCTATAGTTTAATTTAGCTCCTTAGAATTTTTAGGACTAAAATATAACTAGATAATACTAACTCTTTATATTAGGTTAAGATAGTATACTAGCTATAGTAAACTTAGAGGCATCTGTTTCTATTTAAATAGGCTTTTTAGGTTTAAAGTATTATAGTAATAAAGCAAATTAAAAGGCATAAATAAAGTAATAAAATACCTGCTTCTTATCTATTTTAAATTACACTGCCTCTAGTTTCTAGCTATTTTTACTTTCCTTTAATAAGGCAATTAGAGGGCTAGTTATTATAGAGTAGTTATAAATAAATCTTTAATAAAAGTTATAAAATCCAAGAAATACTTATACTTCTTAATAGGTTTTTAGTTCTTCTTATATAACTACTATCTTTATATAACTTAGGTCTATAGATATACTCTTAATAAAAATAAGAAACCTTAGAAACTTAACTTAAGTCTAATAGAAAGTATATTTAAATAGTTTTATATAAAGCTCTACTTTTTAAAGTCTTTTAAGAACTGCTTAAATATTTTATATATAAGTTTCTTAGTCTTTAAAAAAGATTAGAATATTATTAAGATATATAATATATATAATATTAAGTAGCTTATAAAGGGCCTAATATATATAACTTTAGAAAATAGTAGGTATATTAGTTAGTTTAAATAGTATTACTAAGTATTTATAATAGCTATAATAAGTATAGAAAGCAGTTTTCTATTTATTCTCTTTCTAAATGCAAATATAATAATATATATCTTTAATATTAATCTTAGAGAAAAACTAAGCTTCTAATATATAGTCTATAATTTCTGAGATTAAGAATAACAGGTATTAATTCTTTAATAATATTTAGTTTAAACTTTAATAGTTTATATATAAATATAAGGATCTGTCTTTCTTAAGTATAAATAGAATAGGTGCGCTTATAGGGCTTTTAAATAGTTATATTCTTTTCTTCTTAATATTCTCTTATAGGTATTCCCGCAGTTCTTATAGCTCTACTTATAATAATAAGTAGATTAGGCTATAAGAGGGCTTCTGGCCTAATAAGAGGTTAATTAAGTAGTCTATAGTTTTATAAGCTAGTAGGATTCTAGTATTCTCTATAAAGAATATATCCTAAAAGTCTTATAATTTAAGTAATATATTAGTAATTTAAATTAGTATTGCCTTCTCTTTATTTATAAGAAGATAAGGTTTCTTAGCTTTTATAATAGTAAATATATAAGCCTGATTCTTAGTAGCATATTAAAAAGCTATAAGTATAAGAACTTCTAAATTCTTAATAGTTTATTAATACTATTATCTTTAATTAAAAGAGCTTAAGTATACTCTTATCTTAATAATAATAAATATTAATAGGAGTATTAGGCTCTTTTTAATATAAGGATTCTAATTAATACTAATATATAAATAAGTGAATTTTCTAGTAAGCCCCTATAAGTTAATAGTAATAATTAGAACTCTCTATATATAATAAGTATATATTCTTATCTTTTCTACTACTTTAAGTATAGGTTTTAGGCAGAATGCCTATTATAAGCTTTATTCTTAAGTAAAAGTCTTACTAATATAATCTACTTAGGCATTAATATCCTAATCTATATAAGTCTTAATAAAACATTGCCTATAAATTATAACTAATATATAGAAATATTTAGCTACCCTAATTTACTTTTCTATTAGTAATAAAGCTAGTTTATTAATATTAGACCTTTTCCTAAGGCAATTTATTAGACTCTTATAGAATTATCTAAGCAGTAGTTATATAAATAGTTAATATTATTATACTAATAGTATTATAGTTGCCTTCTATCTTAGTTCTTTAGGTTTAAGGTCTCTCTTTTTTATATAAGGCCTATAGGGGTTAATTAGGAGTCATTTTCTTATTAATTTAATAATAAAGCTACTCTAGCTTTATAAGAGTACTTATTTACTTTATTAATAAGTATGTTATTCTATCTCTTATAACTATAAGATATAGCATTCTAGTAGTAAGTCACTAATATAACTACTTCTATTTATATAATAGGAATAGATATATAATTAAATATAATATATATTTATAGTAATTCTTATAACTTTATATAAAAAGTTAAGGTATATTATTCTTTTATTACTTAAGAAAAGTTCTTTTTAATTAAGTTAAGATAATTATAGAATTTATTTAGGGATTAGGCATCTCTTTATCTTACTCTCTTAAGTTAGTAGGCTAGTATTAGAAGTTAGTTTAATATATTCTTAATTAGAGTTATAGACTATTTCTTAAAGGTAGTCTAACTATTTTCTATAACTAATTAGTCTATTAGTATTAACTTATCTAAGTATTACTTCTATCTTATATATCCTTTTACTTCTATATAATCTAAAGTAAGGAGGATTTTATTAAGGTCCTTCTTAAATCTTCTTAATATACTTAAAAAAGCCTATTAAAAGTCTAAAAGCTAGTTATCTCTCTTTTAAAAAGTAGGATAAATAGATAAGATAATTAAGTTCTTTACTCTAATTTTAGCTCTATAGCTTATTAATAAATTGCTAGAGAAGTAATAGTAAGAATAGTATAATAGGTTAGTATAAAGGTTATTACCTAATAGCATAAGTAGCTCTGCTTCCTTTTCTTAGAGGTATTAGATTTCTTCTAATTATTAGATATAAGTAATTAATACTATATACTATTTACTAGTATTAATAAATAGAATAGTAGGTGATTTATATATATTTATAAGAGGCTAGGTCTTATTTATCTCTGAGATATTATATAATCCTTTAGGTATATTAACTATAGCCTCTTCTAATTCTTTAGCTATAAGATTAGTATCTATTAATATAGTAGTAATATGTCTTTCTTTAGTATTTATCTTATTTTAGGTAACTAATAAGAGAAGCTTTAGAATTATAATAAGAATAAAAGGTCAGATAGAATAAATAATAACTTTAATTAATTTATAAGACTAAAGCTTAAAGAGTTAAGCTTCTAGAGTTATATTAGGGCAGGGTTCTTATAGACCTTATTATTAATTTGCCATATATATGCAGGAGATATTATATAGACTCAGGCGCATATAATAATGCAAGTGACTACAGGCTACTAGGTTTTCCCTGTTATAAGTTACTTTTAATTGCAGCTTTTAGTATTAAAATGCCTTATTAGCTCTTATTTAAGTGAGAATTAAATACTATTAATTTATAAGATTATTACTACTTATAAAGTTAGCTACCTAAGCTTCTTTATAACTAATAATATAACTAATAATAATACTTGTATTTAAATCCTATTATATACCTTTATACTATAGCAGCTATAATACCCCTAGCTTGCTAGTATTATAACTCTTTAGCTGCAGTATTTTAAGCATATTATTAATATAGTAGCTAAGGCATTTCTTAAAGTTATTATAAGTATAAAGATAATTAAAGGCTGTAAGTTATATATAACTAAGTATTATAACCTTACTGACTTTTCGCGAAAATAGAGCTAAATTAGCTACTAGTTAGTAATAAAGTTATATAATATAATAATCTTTATCCGCCGCAGCTCTTAATACTATATTTAATAAGCTAGTATTATATAATAATAATAATAACATTAAGCTAATAATACTAAGAAGCTTATTATAGTATATAAATAACTTTATTATAATATTTAGCTTATTATTAATAATAGCATATATTAGAATTCCACTCTATTAATAATTAAACAGGCTATCTGTCTTTATTAGCCTATTATATAGTAGATTATAATAAATTCTATAGAGACTGATTCTAATAAGCAGCTGCTATAGTCTAAGGCTTTTATAGCTATAAATTAGGAGACTTTAAAAGATATAGCAGTATTACTATTATTATTATATTATAAGACTAAGAGATTTAAGTCTTAAGCCCTAAGTTAGATCAGATTTATATTAATAAGCTTGTCTTTATTAATTAAGCACTTAGCTTCCTTATTAAGCTGCTATTCTAGTAATAACTTATAAGATAAGCCTCACTAGTTATATTATATAATTATATTAAATTCCTGCTTTAATAACTATAAGATTAACTAACTAGACTTATTATTATAATAACCTCACTTTAAGCCTGACCTAGGTCTTTAATAATATTATAAAACTCTCTATAAAGCCTACTAAGCCGCGATTAATATATTTAAGTTATATAAAATAAAATTAGAATGCTTACTAGTCTATTAAGCTGCTATAATTCTTTATTTTAGGATTTTAATATATTAGATAATATCTAAATACCTTTATAAGAAAGATTAGATAAGAGCTATATTTAAGGAGTTTTTTTGCAATAGTTAGGCTTATAAAGCTACTATAGCAGAAGAAGCAGCTTTTCCTGCTACTAATTGCAATAACAGGCTTCCAGATCTATTGCCCAGCTCCTTCTATATAAATCCGGTTAATCTTAATAGAAATAGCAATAGGGAATTGCGAGCCTGGTTCTCTAAACCTCCTAAAAAGGTTAAATACCCTATTTAATTTTAGCTATAATATTAATATACCTATTCACTACTATTAATAATAGCTCTTAATATTCTATTAATCCTAGCTATATCTGCTGACTATAAGCGTATTTTTAGCTATACTAAGCTTATAATAAGCATATAATACTATAGCCTATAAGATAAGACCCTTGAAGCTATTGAGTGTTTAAAAAGCTGGAAAGCAGGCTATTAGAAGAAGAATAGAATGATTGAGTCACAGAATCCAACTATATGAATTTGGTAGCCGGGTTCTTTTTGTGGATCAATTAATTCAAGTCAAGTTAAGTCGCATACTTCAAATACAAGTCGGCTAGGCCGCAAATCAAGCATTTGAAATACCCTGCTTGGTTTGACTTGATCGCAGCCTTGGGAATTACGACAATTGTGCTACGAGTGTTCGCGTTCGTAATATTTCGACGCGGAAAAACACGAAATAGCAGATCAGATGAGGAGGGTTTATGAATGAGCTGAACCCAGATGAAACTCTTGGATGAATTCAGAAGAACTATTTCTAGGTAGATATTTAGCTTAGATATCCAACCTGGACCTCACCAAGTGAACCTGCAAAGCAGGCTCTCTATAATACACCATCTCCGAGGTGTTAACTCATCCGTCTCGCAACGAGTCAACACGTCAAAGGCGTATGTTTGAGTCTTACTCCAGTCTTGCCCTCTGCTGTGACAAGCATAGGTGACGTGGACTAAGATGTAATACGACATCCTGCCCAGAGCACGTAAAGAAGGAGGGGGATGCAGAGGTTCAGAACGACACATCCATCTCGGTTGGCATTTCGACTCTGCCTATATTTCAGGTACAGGGGAAGCAACAAGTCCTCAACTACCGTGCAAATCATTGTAGCCATGGTCGGTAGATGCGAAAGAACGTGGTGCTAAGATTGAGGGATTCCTGGAGGATTGCGAAGACTAAATACAGTTACCGAGGAGTCGTTCCTGTTCCCTTGAATCTCTTGCTTTCTTTGTTGCGAGCATTGGTGTTCCTTACCTTTGATCAGACCGTTGCAACTTGCCGCCCTTTACCGCGGATTGCCAAGGTCAAACTGAAGAACACACATGCATCGCCGTGTCTTTGCGAACTCGCGTGTCAATAGACATAAGGCGAGCCTCTGTTCCACAAAGCTAAGTGTGAGTGTCAACTATGTGAAACATCATTGGTGGGGACATCGAAGCAGTTTTGCTGCGAATCAAGATACGAAAATAAACGGGGTTCGGTCAGTGTAATAATTGGTTCTCTTGATGGGCAAGCCATTATATAAATATCTTACACATACTTGGTTTACATGAACGCTACGCCCGCCGATCTGCATAACACTCTGCAGTCCATGTCGACCCAGGCCCCGTGACCAGATTCTTTTCGCTACTATCATCCCTCTCAACACTCGCATGCGTACTCGCTGTCACGGCTTTCATCTCAAATGTCTGGTGGATCTGGATGCCCGAGTTTTCCTCTTCGCCGTTCATCCTACTCATTGCTCGATGATCGACACTGCCAAGAGGTAATGTGCCATGCGTTGATCGGCCCGGACGCGATCTTTTCGAGGAATCGGTGAAGGAGCTGATGAGTCTGGGGAAGGCTTTGACGAAGAGAGGCTTGAGAGCGGGGACGGAGGCGCATACAATGGCAACGTTAATTTCTAGACCGGACCAGACCGCAATGTCGACGCCATAGACTGGGCGGGAGGAATGTTGTTAGTTTTGTGTCAACTGAGAACTCGAGCAGGTGAGGAGAACAGGACGTACGGGGCTGTTTGTCAACGGGCGCTGAGTTGTTGACATACAAGGAATGCAGTCGGATGATGGCGACAATACAGGCACTAAATGGAATCAATTGTTAGTCGGGGTGTCCACCTGAATAGACGTGGCAGGCAACTTACAAACCACCACACCCGAAAACGGCGATGAGGACAATCTTTGCCCTCCTTGCGATGTGAAGTTTCCTCAAGAAAGGTAGCGGAGCAATGAGGATAGCGATGTCGTTGATGATGTTGAAGCCAGCCAACACATAGTGCAGCTTGGATCGGTCAATACATCCACCAGCGATGGAGTCGTCCCAGTATTTAGCCACTGGCCAGCACGTAATGACGGAAGAGAGGAAGCAGAAGGATCCGTATATCGTCATCCATGTTAGAAGACCAATGAAGAGTCTCTGGGCATTGGATGAGCTGAATATCCGTTTGCATTGCAGCAGAATTGAGAACTTGACTGTGAGTTGTGTGAAGCTGTATGCGATGACCGTCGCCAGAAGCGACTGGAGAAATGGATGCAGATCTGCCTCCAGGAGAGTATCTCCAAGCCCATATTTGACCTCTGTAAAGGTTAGAAAGGAACGAAATTAATGAACAGGGAGCATCTAGCATACGATGTAGGGAGGCTGTCAAAAACGCAAGAGTCCCAAACTTGTAGAAGTTAGCAAAGACGAAGGAAGAGCGGGATGCTGGGGCTGTGGAGGAGAGATCCTTACCATTGCCGCAAGTATGAAGTAGTCATCCAGTCCCACATTGCGCACAATAATTGCACGTGTGACGATCCTTAGACTCCCTGCCAGGCATGCAAATAAGGTGAAGAGGAACCCCGATACGATCATGCCATGATTCCTCTGCACAATGGGAATGTCTCCGACGTACCACATCATCGCGTTGACGCTGCAGAGCAAACGAATGGAAAGCAAAGAAGGGCGAGAGAACCTAGAAGCCAGACACAAATGCTTTGCACGAAATCAGGAGTTGAGAGCGCCCAGCAACCGGCAAAGTCGTGCGGCGTAGCTCCGGGCCTTAAGGGCGAGAGTCGACACTCCAACTCGACACGACTGGTGACCCTGTCGAGCTATTCAGCGATAAAGGAGCTATCTCATCTCGACCCTTCCGACATGTCCCAGTGGCGCGCCTCATGCCTCATACGTTATGGTGGCATAAACTGGGAGACCGGTTCGTAGGTTCAGGTGTTCCGCAGGGGATAGTTCCCTCTTCACTAGGAAGATCCTTCGTCTCCTGCAACGGACTCGCCTATTAGCCCCTGGCGAGCCGCAACGTTGTGATGCTGGGAAAACCTGCGTGGCAGGTTGGGAACTTACGAGAGCCTGGTCGGCCGCTTTCAGGGGACCCTCGGGGGAGAAGTAGCTACATACCTAGATCTGCGATGCGCCAAGGCTAGCTTATACTAGCGTTTATATGTCTCACGAATGGACTGATTGGGCGACAGCCGAGACGATGAGACGGCGAGGTAGCTACTTCTGATACCTACTGCAACCTGACACGGTGGCTTCATGCAACTGGCATGTAGTCTCTGCCCTAATATACGAATTTCTTGGCTTTTGACTTATTGAACTACTAGAAGTCTTCGACTCAACTAGACCCCAGACCCCAGACCCTACGGAAGCGCGGGACACATTGGGGTAAACGAAGTCTGAGGTGGTTCATGTGTAGATTGTACTGAGATGATTCAGCTAGGTCGTATACAATAATACTTTCAGCGAATTTTCGCAAGGAGGGCGCCAAGTCGTATCGATGCTACGCTATGAATCCTGGTCCTTACATGACGCTATCTGCATCTGTCCTGGGTAAGGGTACCCTTGTCTATAATGCGGAGAGATGATGAGCAGCTAACTAACCCTTGCGAGACAAGCCCGCAGTTAAAGCATGGTGCAGCCAAGGCCCGGGGAAGAAGCAAATAACATTAATGAACACCTGATGGATGCAGAACTAGTCGACGAAAGGACGTAAGATCGCCAGCCGGTTTTTAGCTAAAGGTATCTAGGGAATTTTCTAGTACAATTCGAGCCCTCTAAATAATTAAGTTTCGTGACTCGTGTTGGCAGACTCGTTTCGCTCGTCCTCGCTCTCCTCCACCTTTTCAACCGGGGCGTCGATATGCATGTTAAACTCCTTTTCAGGGTCATAGAGGAAAGCAGCCACAAAGGCCGCTAGAACAACGAAGCATGTGGCAGCGATCCACACGTTGCGGAAACCCATGGAATAAGTATCGAGCGAGGCATTTGCACCTGCTTGGATGATTTCCGGGGTCACGCCCGGCACCGCAAGTAGAGCGGTCGTGTTACGAGAGAGGAGAGCGCCAACGAAATCTTCAATGCTGTTAGTTGACAGACCATTGGAGATCGCGGCCTTGGCGACGTTATCAGGCAGCTTCTTCATCTGTTGTGTAAACAGAGAATTGTAGATGGCGATGCCGATGGTGCCACCGAGAGATCGCACGCTAATAATCAGTCCCGTCGCATAAGCGATGAGCTGGGGAGGAGTCGAGAGCTGGGCGACTGTGACGAGAGTCGTGAGAGTCATGCCTAGGGCCATTCCCATCAGCACCGGGTAGCCCCAGACGGGCTTGTCGGTGTGGCGGTTCGTTGTAGCCATACAAGCAAAGAAGGCGATGAAGATCAGGAACGCGAGGACGGTGATCCATCGGACCTTTCGAGCAATGGCGCAGTATAACCCGGCAAGTGATGCGCCGATCATCGAACAGATGAGCATGATGCTATACCGGGTGCCCACAATAAGAGCATCCGTTTCGTACAAGACGCTGACCTGGTAGTGTGTTAGTCCCCCGCAAGGCATGTGACGTTTCGTCGAGGATCTCGTTGGGGATGTCTCGGACTTACCTGAAACGCAAAGTAGGTATTCGCGGCGAAGAAAGCCACGCCTTCGGAAAAGACGCAGAACAGGGCAAGGGAAAAGTTGCGGTTGTTGGTGAAGAGGCCGTGGTGGAACATGCCATCTTTCTTGAAGAACGTCTCGTAGACGACCAACCCGATTGCGAGTACCAGACCCGTGGCGAAGGTTGCGGTGACATGAGGATTAGACCATGAATATGGATTTTGCGACCAAGTCAGTCCGATGCAGAAGAGAACAAGGCCGGAGGCAAGGAGAGCATAGCCGATCCAGTCAAGCATCCTAAGCTTGTCCATTGTTCGCCCCCTGAACTCCTTTTGCTTCGGGGTCTCCGGCGGGTTGTACACGAAGAAGCAGAGTACTGCCGACAACACGTACCAAGCCATTGCCATGAGGAAGTAATGGCGGAACCCGTTGGAGGCCGGGCTGTTGGTACGGTTGAGAGCACCGCCAACAAGAAGACCGCAGATGCTGCCGAGCCCATTGGAGATCATATCGGCGGCCTGCCCCCAGGCGCGCCATCTTCTGGGAAGGACTTCAGATGTGACAGTATGAAGGAGAGGCTGGACAGCGAAGGAGATGCCAATGACACAGAACCCGCCGATGGCCATGTTCATTGAGGTGGCCCTGGAGACAATGATGGAGCCCATAGCACCACACATAGTGAGTATCACCAGGAACCATTTTCGTCCCCAGTAATCAGCAGCTTGTGATACGATGGGTCCTAGAACGACAGTCAGGATTGTGATAGGAGCTGAGAACCAGATGGTGTTGGCCGTGTCGTTGAAGTGTCCGGCGATGGTTTGACCTTGCTATAATCACTGATTAGACATGATGGCAGACCAACAGCTGAATCAAAAGCAGGACTTACAGCACCGGCACCAACGAGGCTGACAAGTTGGGCAAAGTAGATCATGCACACTGCCAAAACTGCCAGGAGGGTCTTTGCATGCGGCCTCGGCGAGTCTTTGAGACTCTCGGACGTATCGGACGGAGAGCGACGCTCGTTGCTCACGATGATGTCGGGCTTCGACTCAACCATCTTGAGGTCGGGGCCCTGGTAGTTATCCGTGACAGACATGTTGGAAACGAGATTGGGCGTGATTTGATCACAAAAAGCCGATCAACGGTTCGCTGCAGAGTGCAGTAGGATAGAAAGAGAGTGAGATCTACAGAGTGAAAGACGAGCGGGAGAAGGGAGTGGAAATACAAATCCCACCTGGCCCTTCTTGGTTCGAGTCTCAGAAACGAGCCCTGTTTATCAAAGTCCGCCACCAGTTCATGTCTCCATCGCTCTACGGAACGCCCATTTAATGCATCATGTCCGCACTTCCCGCGATGCTTGCAAAACTGCTTACTCTTTGGAGCAGCAGCCCGGCCGTGTGCGATATCCGCGGGCCACAACGGTGCGGGCTGCAGCAGCATCCCAGCAAGGGAACATCGTGTCTCAAGCCGTCTCAAGTGCAGGGTCCGCCAAGGATCTGCCTCGACCCCAGTCCCTGACTAGGTCGCACGCCCGGGGATGAAATTGGCACTTCCGTAGCGCGAGAATCAAGGGTCGGACCGCGCGCGGGGAATCAAGGTCGGAGCGAGAAGCGGCCGGAGCTTGTACCGGCCCCTGCGGTGCATCGATCTAGCCGTAATATTCGTCCTAGCCTTGAGCTAGATTCATATAAGCCAGGGTTGTGATCCTATCAGTTCAACGTTGTTTATTAATGGTGTTGGTCGGCGACATGTTTGAGGCTTTACACACAACCAACGCAGAACTAGGGCCCTTGTTCGTACATAACGCCTCGAACGTTGCAAGTGCGGGAAAGGTTGGACGCGAACGCCCGACAAGCACCTGTCAGCCAATAATGTATCATTAGTACGGCATTCCCAAGGTGCGGCGGTGCCATCTTCCCTGCGACGTGCGTTCGACTGCGCATTGAGAGATTAGGGGTTGCGCCACGAGGAAGTCTTCTCCCTGCACCAGTCTTCAGCGGCGCACCAATCGTCCGAGACTTAGTGATCGGGTCCAATCGGAGTGACAATGTCTCGATTCTGCAGTTGCCCACGGAAGCCGAGTCGGGGTGCTGTGTTCTTCTCGTTGACCTCGACCCACAAAGTGTACCCCCTCTTGAGCAGACTATAGAGAACAACGCCTCATTAATAGTAGCCATCTCCTTGGTTTCGGCGTCTTAGCTTGCTCAAGTATTGGTAGATAATTTCTTCTTACGTCGAACACGCACTCGCCATGTTGCATGTAATAATCGTTGGCGCTGGCATTGCCGGTCTCTCTGCCGCCATTTCCCTTCGCCGGGCTGGACACGCTGTCGATGTGTATGAACGCTCGTCCATGAACAATGAGATTGGCGCTGCCATAAACGTTCCCCCGAATGCCACCAGGTTCCTGACAGCATGGGGTTTAGACCCTGTCCGATGGCGGTTTGTCAAGTCTCGAGTCATGACCTACAATGACCCGAAAACCATGGAGATTACAGCCACGGTCTCAACTCCAGAGAGTCCGAAGGCTATTGGAGGAGCCGATCTCTACTACGCCCATCGAGTAGATTTGCACAACGCTCTGAAATGGATGGCAACAAGGCCGGATGGCCTCGGGAAACCTGTCAAGATTCATCTTAAGTCTGACGTTGTCGGCTATGTGAGTAGCTCCGGTTCTGGCTCCTCTCTAACAAAGAAGCTGAACCGTTAGTAAAGAACCCCTTGAAGCCCTCTCTCACGCTATCGACTGGAGAAGAGATTTGCGGAGATGTTGTAATTGGCGCCGACGGCGTACACTCCATCGCTTCCGTGACCGTCATGGGGGAGAAGCGACCTGTGCCGCCGGTACACTTCAACTGTTGCTTTCGTTTCCTGATCCCAGCCGAGACGCTGGAAGAAGACCCCGCGACGAGGTTTTGGAACGAAGACCGAGAGGGCTGGACGCGGTTGTTTCCTCATAATGAAACTCAGCGTCGGATTGTCGCTTACCCTTGTCGCGAGTAAGCCACGAACTCTCACATTTCCAACCCTTGACGCTGACGAAGTAGCAATACCATGCACAACTTTGTCGTGATATATTACGATGATGATCTGAAAGATGGTGTTAAAGAGGGTGAGAATTGAAACGTGTGAATGACTTATCAGGGCCTAATTTTGCATAGACTGGCAACATAGTGTCGATGTGTCTGAAGTACTCGAGAAATTCTCTGACTTCAACCCAAGACTGCTCAAAGTTGTCAGGTTAGTGCAGATACGAAACAGCGATCTATTGTACGACACACATCTGACGCTCATCACAGCAAAGCAACCGAAGTGAGGAAATGGCCACTCCTGTATCGACCCCCTGTATCCACATGGCATAAAGGTCGTATGGCTCTCGCTGGCGATGCCGCACATCCCATGCTTCCACGTTTGTTCCCACTCACATCCAATCTTGACAGGGAATCTCTGACACAAGAGATAGATCAAGCCCAGGCTGGTGCCCAAGGATTGGAAGATGGACTGGTTCTTGGCATTGTTCTACAAGGAGCTAATACACCAGAAGACATCGAAGAGCGACTGAAGCTATACGTCGACATTCGACGGAAGAGAGCAAGCGCAATCCAAGTCCTCAGCAATGTTGGACAAGACCAGGCTAGTCTGGTTCGCGAGGATCTTCTGCAGTACATGACAGAAGATGAATATCCCAGTGGGTGGCAAGTCTCCTTCTTTGAAAGTGCAGTCATCTAACACAGTGATTAGCGAGCCCGGCTCACAACCAGAAGTACACCTACGGCTACGATGTGGTGCGGGCAGCGGTGGACGCCATGAAGAAGCGTGATGCGTCTTTTGAGCTACCCGCCGGGTTTTTTGAGTATGAAGTTCTCGGAGCCCCAGCAGCGTAACTTGGCAATTTAGCTGGTATAGGCTCCACTTTTGGGTATTGAGTCCGGAGGTGAGACGGGCTTGTTGGCATCTTAGAGTGTAGTTTAGAAGAGAGCACGAAGAATACGATAGCTGGAGTGCTACACCCTTGGCCTTCGTCGCCCAAAAAGTAGTTTGGTGTGGGCCTACAATAACTTGTAGGCAATGTTGTAGAAACAACGTGTACAGGTTACAGGGAAGTTCAAGGTGACTTACTCTGTCTTGTGCATCCACTCTCGACTGCAAGTTTCACGACGCTGTACCTAATTTTCAAAGATGTGGTTCCTCGCAGAAGATGTAGTAACCACCAAACAATTATATGGGTAAAAGTCCTTAAAAAACCAGGTTCAAAACCGAAACTCAGTTCCATTTCCATGTATGACTACCAATTATTTCTGCTAGAAATGGTGTAGGGTATGACAATAGTCTCGGAGCAACATGCCTTGGCTTTCTCTACTCAGGAGACCTTTTAAGACTTGCTGTTCTTTTTACTCTGCCTACTTCGCTCGGGACTGATATATTCACATATGAAGTATGGCTCATCCTCCTAAAGTTGTAGTCTTACACTAGTTGAGTACCACGGTCATCTGATTACATTGGCGCTGAAGAAGTGGCACGAAAAAGTTATGCTAATCCCACAACTGGAGAAAAGGAGGAAGTTGACTTTGTTTGATTACCACTTCCCTCTTGGCTTCTTCGATCTACGGAGACTGATCGCTTTGCTGCAAGATCTGGAGGGTGCAATGTCAAGATGTCTCAATGCAGAGTCAAAGAGGATGTGGAACACCTCATATCGTTGTATCTTGCTCGAACACAACGAGTGAATTGCAGTCCAATAACATGTTGATACTGTGACTTATAAGGTGGCTCGCACGCGTGTAAGTGTATCGTACATACACCCTAGAGTACATTCCGCCTGCGACCTCATGTTCTGCAACAGGTCTCGAATAGTTCCTACTTCATAGCGCCCTGGATTTTGAACGAGCACTTGTAGATGCTGCCCTTAACCCGCCTCTCCTTGTACCTGCGATTTTTGGTTCCGCTGGGAATGCAGTTCGTAAATGCCCGAAAGTCCATGGATTGTATCAGTGGTTCAGAGGTTCACAATATATATTGCCCAGACTTTTCAGTTAGGCAAGGATTAGTCTTCCAATATTGACCACATACGCATTCACGTCAATCCTTACTTGTGGCGTCGATCGTTAGATTCCTAATCCGCGAGACGCTGAGGCGCGTTGCCCCCCAAATTGCAAGCACCCAAAATGGAAACTGCTTGCGAAGAACTCCAGTTTTGCACAGATCGTCTTGTAGTCCGGCCCTCTAGCTCATCACCTCTTCGGCAATTTGGTGACTAAAGGACGAGTGGTGTGGGCTACCACTGAGAGCATCCTCTTTTTTTCTAAGTTCTTTCTCCGTGATGCGCCTGTACTCCAGGGCAACGTAGGCACCCTTTGACTTGTATCTGGGACCTCATCGGCGTCGAGTAATACAGCAACAACAAGAGTAACGTGCCAAATAAAACCCAATCCAGTGGCTCTCGAGACGCGTGGATGTCGCTGAAATCCCCGTTTTGACAGAAATCTTACAAATCGGTAAGTATAGGAGTAGCAGCATCAAGTATAGTAAGTGATGCTGGAAGTAGGTGGTCATGAATGGTACGAAGAGATCACATTGTCATCGCTTAGGGTCCAGCTCAAGACACTACTAGTATCAGGGCAACACTACAAGGAACAGTGAGAAAAGAAGGAGCACACACGGGGAGCTCGATGTATGCTTACGGAGGCCCCCTTGTCTAGCCATCCGCAACGGGGATTGGAGAGCCTAGCAGAAGTCAATTGCGCATGTTTACCACCGGGTTCAATTTGCTAATCCGAGCCTCGGACCCGGCCAAACGACAAGAGATAACAAATGTATTATAAGCACAGTCTGTTTGTGGCGTGATTATGATTCCTTCTGTTGACGAGGTAAAGGTCCAGGATGCCAGGAGACTGCATGCGACCGCGACCATGTGACTAAAACGTCATGTCCGAAAGGTTCGGTAGTTAGCGGAGAGGTGCGTGACCCGAAACACAGAGGCCACATCCGAAGCTAAGTGCAGACGCGTAATAGAGTTTGAGCGACAATCTCGAGATGCCCTGGTAGAATCCCTCATCACAGACTCGCAATATGTAAGCGAAGGGATGGTTGACGGTAGCTGGGAGCAACGAACTACCATTTCTTTGCTTTTTGAAGCACAAGGAACCGAGATCTGAGACAACGCGTTCCTTCAAGACATCGACTGTTTCTACAAAGGAAAATGAGTGGGTTTCTGACTGATCGAATCGCTCACGTAAAAAAACTACGTGTCGTAGATGATTGAATTGGGAAACAATGCCGAAGTGGCTACCCATTGTTGCTAGATGGCCAGTTTGTGGACTGATGCACAGGCTTTGGACTGATGCCCCGACCTCGATCGTTGAATCGATGATGTCGAGGTAGCGAGTCTCTGTTGCTAATGCGAGTCCACAATTGAACGGTCACTAAAACCCCTCAGCTTGTGATGCTCGAATCCGAGTTCAGCTCCCCGATCTAAGAGAACTAAGCGAGTGAGCCACTTGGCTTGGCCAGCTCTACTTGTAAGTGCCCAGCTTAAGAAAACAAGCCATGCCGAGACCTCCGCAAGAATCTAATCGACGAACAATCAGCCTTCGGGCCAAAACCTGGGTCGTGGGACGGTATTCGTATGCCGGCACACTAGAGTCGCTGCGCCCGGCTTACTGCCATATAGACGGAGTGAATCATCCGACATGTTCACAAGGAGAGCAATCATGGCGGCGCCACAGATCCAAAGCGTGAAGAGCTGTAAAATTACACCTCGCTTAAGCCGCGATTGCCACTCCAAGCCAACGTACTTGGGCCTATCGAGAACCATCATTCCTACCTAGTGATAAGTGTACCAACCTGTCGGGTCGTCAACACCAACAGTCACCAACCTTTCACAGACGAGGCCCTAAATCGCCAGCCGCACACATTCCGCGGAATTTTGAGTGGCTACCGGAACAAGAACATGGTGAGCAAAGTCTAAAGCAAATGAAGCTGAGAGACGGCGGCGGGGAAACCGGAAGAGGCTAACAATAAGGGCATATAGAAGTATGGGGAGGACGACTTTGCGTCAGAGCGATGGGTGAATGTGATTCATCGGCGCTCTGCCTTAAAACCCCGGAGAGGACAAGATGGTTCCTCTTCCATATTTCTCTGCCGGTCGAATCCTTTGAAGTTCTTCTAATCGACGAGAGTCGACCCAACGAGCTAGCCACGAGCTGCCCACGGACTCACGGTTCACGATACCCCTGCGTTACCGAGTTCCGCCACAACTCTTGAGGGAGTTGGTTGAAGCCGAAAATGAACTTTCCAAGGGATGCTAGGGAACAGGGCGAGCTGAACGAATCTCTGGCCGTCCAGCAGGCCCCAATTAAGCCCGAAAATTTGGCACTCACTCTGATCATTGTCATCGTGATCACCGCCGTCCTCGCGACCATCATCATCGCTATGAGGATCTATGTTCGGGCTTGGATGCTTCGAAAGGCTAGGCTTTGGGGTTTGGAGGATACCTTTGCCGTCCTGTCTTATGTTTGTCTTCCAAAACCTTGCGGCCTTTTGCGATTGCCATCGCCTGTAGCATTGCCTTGTCTCTACCTACTGTTGGTAGCCATCGATCCGATGTTGCTCAATAGACTGATGCGCTGCTGTCATTTAGGCGATGTTTCTCTCCAGCGTCATATTTGCAGTGCAAGCTGCGTACCACGGGCTGGGAACTCGGGACGAAAAGCTCAACCAGTACCTCATGATGCAAGGCGCCAAGTACCTTCTCTACTCCCACATCACCTACAGCATCTCAATACCCCTCGTCAAAGCATCCATCGTGTTTATGCTCATAAGAATAACGCCTCAAAAGAGGTATCGATATCCACTCTTTGGCTTTCTGTTTGTCACGACAGTCATGGCGATCGTGGGGATTTCCGTGACATTAGCGTACTGCAAGCCGATCAAAGCTTACTGGAATCCATTGCTTGGGAAATGCGGCGACCCAAATGTTCTGAAGATCGTCTCATATGTGTGGACAGCTAGTGGGATCATTACCGACTGGGGCTGCGCGATTCTGCCGTGCTTCATCGTGAGGAAGCTTCAGATGTCACGACGAACCAAGGCTATCGTCATGGTCAACCTTGGACTTGGTGCTGTTGCCAGCGCTGCGGTGATTATAAGAACACCGTACGTGCGGTATTACTCTGTCGAGAAGGATCGCCTGTGTAGGACTTGACCATGATGCATTCTGTTATTTCTGTTCATCCACTGACATTCGACAGACTACAACGGCTACGTCTCGATCTGGTGCCAACTCGAGAGCGGTATTGGCATAATTGCTGCCTCCATCCCGTCCCTACGCAAGTTGTTCAAGACGTATTTCGGCTTGAGCCAGCATTCTTCGAGTAATCCTTCGAAGATCCAATCATCCCGAAGCGGCGGCGCCATCCGGACCATTGGAGGTTCAGAGTTCAACGGCAAGGGAGTGCAGCTCGACACCCTTGGCGGTAATGGAAAGGCCACGAGATCTACTAACGTCACAGCCGGCAAATGGCGAAAGATTGACGATGATTGCGCCTCGAGTACGAGGGGAATTCGCTCGGAAACTACTATAGACATTGAAACCGCAAGTCTGAGCGAGGGAGAGCTGATTGATCATCGGCAGAATGTACGATAAAAAGTGGCGTGATGAATGCTCAGAAGCGTTGCTTTGCGTAGGAGCCTTTGAGGGTTTTAAAAAGACAGGTTTGAAAGTCGGGCAACCTTTAATAACCTTTAATATTTCAATTCTTACTACTTCAACCATGCCGGAGGAGGGCATCTCTCGTCTAGCCATAAGACTAGGGTATGCATATGCTTCTTACCTCGATACAGGCTTGGGATCGTCTATAACCACCCTTAAGGTAGCTTTGACGATGATCGTTCAGCTGCTTTGCACGTGGTTCTCGCTCTCGCCACTTCCGTCACTTTGTGGCCCATCAAACAGACGTCGCTGGTCTTCCTCAGTTTTCCCCTTCTCCTTCAACAAGGGCCAGCGCCCATGCTTCTCCTTGAAGCTCAGAGCTTTGAACTGTACAATGACAAAGAGCCAGTAGATGTTGTACGAAATGAAAGAACCGTAAGTCGCCGAATTGGTCCACCCAAAGACAGCGTTGAAGATGGACCAACCTCCTCCGCCGTTGAGCTCAGGGCTGCAGCACTGGGTATAATTAGTCTAAGATGGAGTTATTGACAAGAAGTACAACTCACGTTGACATGCCAGATACTCCGGTCAATATCGTATGAGCCGGGCCCATCTCCTAATTCTGCGGCATCGCCACCTACGATCTTGTTCCACTGCTGTTGCTCAAAGAGCCAGAACGCACGGGAGAATAGCCCCGCCGCAACGAGATACAAAAGACAAGTTGACGCCACGAGGAAGGATTGCAGCTTTGCTGTTGAACCACTCCTAAAATTCGGCGTGAGCTATGTCATCGAGAAAGGATACTCGCAAGCTGGTATCACAGGCACATACTTGTAGAGAGCGTATCCGACCAGGGCTCCAAAGAGTAGTCCAGAGATGACAGGCAACGGAACTGCAGTGGCTGGTGCAGAAAAAGAAACACCAGCGACAAATACAATGCCCTCGATGCCTTCTCGAAGCACTGTAATGAAAGGCAGAGCAAACATGGCATACTTCTCAAAAAAGTTGACCAGCCATGCGCGACGCCCACTAGCGACGACTGGTGCCTCGATCGCTTTCGCCAGCTTCACACGCCACTTCTCATGCATCCTACCAACACGGAGCAGAGCGCCCCCCATTATAGTAATGATAATGGCAGACAGGAGAGAGAAGGCGCCTTCATAGTAGTACTCGCGGTCTTGCCAGGCATCAGTGCCTAGGCCATAGAAGATGCCGATGATGATTCCAGCGCCGAGCAGGCACAGCAAGAAGCCGATCCCGGTACCAAGCCAGACCTACCAGCCCATCAGTACGTGAAAAGGTATTGTCGGAGCGGGCGATTTGGGCGGGCAATACCTGTAAACGCAAGGCCTTGTAGACTTTGGCATCACGTTGCGGTCCATCGAGGGTCTGCTTGAGAAAAGCTAGGAGGACTGAAACAATGATGGCAGTCTCGAGAGTTTCCCTAAACACAACCACAAAGACGGGCACTGAGAACAAATCGACGATCATGTTGGGCTCCTGATGGCGTTTCCCCCGGTGTGGGCGACGGGTTGAGAGATCTTCGAATGTTGTAGCGCACACTAAAAAGACGGAGGGGGCACAGCATCTAATCAGCAGATCAGATAATTGCAAGCGCAAGCGGCGAGATGGCCCGATGATGATGGTCTCCTCGGGAGCTTAGCGTGTGATCAGTCCGTCCGCGTGCCCATATTTTCGTCAAGCGATGGATCCGTCTTTGGTGAAACGCCCACTTAAGCGCGATTATTCAGGGCGTATGTCGAATCACGGCGTGAGCCGCTGTCAGGGCCTTGTCTCTTGGCAAATTGAAAGTGAAAATTCTAACGTTCATTGCCGAGGGGAAGCTGCCGAGGTTCTGGCATACAAACCATCAGAACGTTGCACCTTCGAGACAAGAGCGACTTGGAGCTTCCTGGAATCTTTTGGATTTACTGGGAGGTTCTCTTTCTACTGCCTCTTACTACACATCCATGAATGACGTTAGAGGAAACCAGAGTACAGTTCTAGGGTTGTGTGAGTATTCGGGAGACGCTGGATCAATAGCCTTGGCACTCCGAGATCGGAAATCAGCAGATTATCTGATTGATAAGATTTCTCACTAAGATCACGCGGCACACTTTTGTCGATTCGCGGAGTACCGACCTATCAGGCCAAAGCGAGGGTGTGTTTACTGTCGGCTAGAATTTTAACCTAAGGGTTGGTTTAGAGTGGAGCGGACTTGTTCTGTTTCCATGCTTCAGTGCTGTGTGAGGGATCTCGCCAGCTTTACCAGGACTAAACAAGCTTCATCCCTTGTTGACAACCACCCTATAAGATCATGCTTGGAGTATATCGAGTTCTCGTCTACGCTCTTGGATGTTCCTTCTTGGGACATGCTTTGGCTGCGACTATCTCTTATGACTTCAGCATCGGCTGGGTGAGGGCAAAGCCCGATGGCGCTTTCGAGCGTCCTACCATTGGGATCAATGGAGAATGGCCCATCCCTCGCATCGATGCGAACGTTGGTGACACCATTTTGATCAATGCTCATAACCAGCTTGGCAATCAGTCCACCTCTTTGCACTTTCATGGACTATTCATGAACGGGTCAAGTCATATGGATGGGCCTTCGCAGGTCACCCAATGCCCCATTCCCCCGGGAGGATCCTTTCTGTACAACTTCACGGTACGTCGCATTTTGGTCTTACGCATATTTCGAGACCTTTTTAGCTGATATTGAGGAATCAGATAACTCAACCAGGCACTTACTGGTATCACTCGCACACAGATAGCCAGTACCCAGATGGTCTGAGAGGGCCACTTATCATCCATGATCCAGAGTCTCCATTTCGAGAAAAGTATGACGAAGAAATCATACTGACGTTGTCGGACTGGTACCACGACGAAATGCAGGTCCTGATTCCTCAATTTTTGCGAAAAGGGAATCCGACGGGCGCCGAGCCAGTCCCTCAAGCGGCACTGATGAACGAGACTCAAAACCTCAAAGTAGCAGTCCAGCCGAGCACGACATACCTGATTCGACTTATTAACATCGGTGCCTTTGCAGGCCAATACTTCTGGATCGAAGGACACAATCTGTCAATTGTAGAGGTAGACGGTGTTTACACGAAACCAGCTGAAGCCCACATGATCTACCTCTCTGCAGCTCAACGCTGCAGCTTTCTGGTCACTACTAGCGACAACACCGAGAACAACTTCCCCATCGTCGCCAGCATGGATACGGTATGTGGCTCGAGCTCGTTTCGAAATCTTACTGATAGTAAGCTTCTAGGAATTGTTTGATGTTCTACCTGACGATCTTGATTGGAATGTCACGGGCTGGCTTGTTTACGATGATACCAAATCTCTACCCAAACCTGTGGTGGTGCATGAATTTGATCCTTTCGACGACATGGAGCTTACCCCGTTTGACGAGATGGAATTATTGCCAGAGCCAGATCATCAAATTGTGTTTGACGTCGTCATGGACAACCTCCATGACGGAGCGAACTATGCCTTCTTCAACAACATCACCTACAAGCCGCCCAAGGTCCCAACACTCTATACTGTCCTGACAAGCGGCAGCCTCGCCACAAATCCCAAGATCTATGGAACTTACACCAACAGCTTTGTCCTCGAAAAAGATGAGATAGTCCAGATCGTGGTAAATAATCTCGATGACGGGCGACACCCCTTTCACCTACATGGTCATGACTTCCAAGCCCTCTATCGCAGCGACGAAGACGCAGGGCCATTCGGGGGTTCCGATCTGGACTTCTCTCGCGTTCCAATGAGGCGAGACACGCTCGTAGTCCTTCCCAACGGAAATATGGTTCTGCGATTTAAGGCGAACAACCCGGGTATGTTCACCCTTTCATCAGTGGGCGCTTGTTGCTAACATGACTTGCCCCAGGAGTCTGGCTTTTCCACTGTCATATCGAGTGGCATGTAACCTCTGGCTTGCTGGCAACATTCGTCGAGGCACCATTGGAAATACAGAAAACCTTGAGCCTCCCGCAAAATCATCTCGACGCCTGCCGCTTAGGGAAAGTTCCCGCCGTTGGCAATGCTGCTGGGCATACCAAGAACCTACTAGATTTATCAGGTGAAAATGCACCACCGCCACGGCTTCCGGATGGGTATGTACATTGAACCTCCCTCCTTGGGCTCGATGCCGTTCGTTATTCTGGAGATGATCTCTAACTCGTAAGCAGCTTCACTGTCCGTGGGATCGTGGCCCTTGTGTTGAGTGCCATCGTGGGTATCGTTGGGGTCGTGAGTGTAAGCTCTTACGGTATGTCCACTGCCGCTGAAAAGGAGCCAAGCCGCGAGAGAGAGCCTCTGCTGGCGATATCCAGCAATGGCGCAGCGAATACTGAGGGCGCGAACCGGGTGCGGCCCAGGGAGGATGTTGGTGACGAGGAAAATGTAGCATTGTTGACATAGGCCCAGTATAGACGATGTATCTAAGCTCGAGCTCATCAAAAGACTCCGAGACACGACGTGGAATCGACTTGTTCGCACCACTCCCTCGAATCTGAGGTAATTCCGTTATTTTTATGTGCATATATCCATCTGTTTCCAACGTATTTATATGCCGTACTCCTGCCATTGATGTTGTACAATTATCGCATTGACAAGCTCCTGGCAACAACGCCCATCCCGGGTCAGTTGCCCAACACTTCCCCCATTCCATAAGTAATGACACCGTTCAACAAATTTAGAAATCGGTCGCATGCGTGCTAATTTCAAAGATCTCGCGATTGATGTGACAAGAGTCTGCTGCTTGGGCCTGCATCTGAGCGACGCTTAAACAGCACCAGCAGCAGGAGGGTATCTTGAAGCCTCTCGCAAGTGCTCAGGAGTGCCGTATACCTGCATCGTGCTACTCGTCGTGGTCTTGTATGCGACTTTGCGACCACACTTCCCGCAGTAGTGGCCGACATGGTGAGACCAGGTGCACAGATAAGGAGCAGCAGCACCGCAGAAGGTGGTGAGAAACAAGACACCCGCAATCACGCTGCGTGAATGTTAGAGAAGCTGTTCAGACCGGTTCGGGATTATGGGGACATCTCACTGTGTGATGGCAGACGGATGCTTCTTGACATTTGTTTCTATGCGCGTTCGGCAGAATGGACAGTCGACCACGTCGGACTGGTCGCCCAACAAGTGCAACGGCGTGACGGTATCGGGAACTGCAGCCGGGGCAGCAACCGGGGCTTGCTGGCTGGTGTAGGGCACTTGGTCGCCTTTCAACGATGTATCTGGGAATGCTGCGACGTTCACTGAAGAAGTGTATTGCTGGCCATCGTTGTACTGCAGGCCGCTGTCTTGATTTTGATGAGCTGGCTGGTATAGCTTGTCCTGGGGAATCTCGGGAATGCTGTAAGGGACGACTTCGGGCAGGTTCCCGTCGTCGATTTCGTGTTTCTCGTTGTTCCTGTCGCTCGAAGTTAGCGTCCATCATCTCTAACAAGTTCCCACCCTTAGGGCAACGTACGGCGATACCTCCAATCCCGCCTCAATCGGCGCTGGTGACTCGACTGGCGGGACAGGTTCGTGCGTGACGCTCTCATTGTGGACGGTTGGAGGACTGGGTGGCAGCGGCGTATATGAGGGTAGAGAGACGCTGGTAGCCGAGCCGGGCACATGTTCTGCAGTCGAGCTCGGTTCTGGAGATACAGGAATAGCCATGATGACAAGGTCGCCTTGGAGGTGTTGAATGTCTTAATTAACGCTTGGAGATGTCCAGCACGTCCTGTTCTGTGCTAAGCCGAGGAGGTGCCTTTCTACTACCGCAGTGCTGAGCTGGTTCGGTCGGTTTACGTCGCTGATTTCGTCGTGTACAGAGGCTATGCGAGTTGGCATATGTCTGATTATCTTTTCTTGCAAGCTGTTGATGAAAGGATTGCGAGTTCAGCAGATGAAGCAGCTGAAAGGGGATTATTTGAACAGAGCTTACCATTCGCACGGGTGGATGTGCCTATTTGCACGCAGCTCCATACTACCCTCAACAAGGATTACGAATGTCTAGCGTGGTCCAATCCCCAGTTTATGGCCCATGTTAAGATACCTGCTCAGATATCATCCAGGCTACATACGAATTGATGGGTGGTCAAATGTATCTATCCTGACCCAAGAGGTGATCTTCAGTTCCAATGGGAGCCAACCAATCGAAGAACACACTTCGGAAAATAGTGGCAAAGTGACCTACAAAGGGACCACTTTATGACTTCGGTAATCATTGAGACCTTCTAGCGCTAGTAGTACTACGTCTCAGCCCCATTAAAGTCAGCCTTGTAGCTGTTAGTCCCTCAGCCCTCGCGATCTTATAAAAGATTCTGACGCTGATTTACTTGTAATGATGTTACTTACATTTTTGATTGCACTCAATGCTGGTCTAATCAAGACTGTGGGCTCTATACCGAGCTGGCCTTGAGGGTAAATCTTACTTGCGGCGCAGGTAGCGTTCACGTGCGAATAGAGGTCTTAGCCTGTGCGAATAGTAAGACTCTTAAAAAAGAGGAGCTCACAAGAAATTGAGCGATCTACATGGTCGGCTCGGACCCAGAACTCGCACTCGGAAACAGTCCCCAATCAATCCCGGTTCTGAAACGGGTGGGAGGACTACGGAGTGGTGGTTCAATTTCATTACTATGTAATTACATCGCTTTGTTGGTCATGATTCAATCCCCTGGTTTTTATTTACAAAACACCGGCGTACTTAAGAGCAGCTTGCAGCTCGGCCCTGGGGGCTCCCTCGAGCATCTTGAAGGGTTTGCGCACGCCGCCTGTCCTCCACCCGCGAAGCTCCATGCCGGTCTTCACAGCAGCGGCGTAGTTGTAAGACTCCAGCACCTTGCACACCGGGTAGATCTTGGTCCAGAGCTCGCGGCCCAGCTTGAGGTCCCCCTTGACCGCGACGGCATCCCAGAGTTGCATGGACAGCTCGGGAATGATGTTGGTCGCGCCCCAGACGGATCCCTTGGCACCGGCAGCAAGACCGTAGAATGTGAGCGTGTCCCAACCGTTGAAGGCCGTGATGTCTTGATGGTGGGCAAAGAGCAGCTCGGTCAAAGCAGGGCCGTTGCCCGAGGTGTCCTTGAGGTACTTGACGCCGACTGTGTTCAGCTCGGCAATCTCCTTGGGAGACAGCGTCACGCCGCTCGCCGAAGGGATATTGTAGTAGACGATGGGGAGACCGCTGGCAGTGTGAATTTCGCGCATGTGCTCCCGGACCTCGTCCTTGCTAGGAGCATCGTAGAAGGGGGGGACCACCATCAGCGAATGGGATCCAGCCTTAGCAGCGTGGACCGCGAGATCAACGGCCTTGCTAGTGGACAGCTCGCCAATGCCTGCCATGACGTGGGCACGCCCATCCGCCGACTTGACGACTTGTTGGATAAGCTGCTTGCGCTCCTCGGTGGTGAGGGCAGTGAACTCGCCGGTGCTGCCACCAGGGACGAAGCCGTGGACGCCAGCGTCGAGCAACCGCTTGATGTTGGCGTCAATTCCGGCGAGGTCGATGGAACCGTCGTCAAGGTACGGCGTGGTCAAGGCGACCATGATGCCGTGGGGCACTTGGACGTTGTTGGTAGCCATTGTAAGTGATTGATGGCGAAGGTGTTCGCTTGAAATTGTAGGGACAGGAGTGAGCAGAGAATAAGGCACACATCACCCTCTCGACGCTTTATTATACGTATGTCCTACATCCATTGCTTGACTATTCTGTTGATGCCGCGCAGTTTGCCCAACGAGCTGGAGCGGGACATTTGAATGTTCAAGCCATCTTCCGCGATCAAATGAGGCAAGTCTCCACGGCGGCGTGAACGGTCATCCTTTGCTAGCCGGCCTGCGGACTCCGAGATAACGGACGCGAGATCCAGCGCTACAACCTAGATACAAGGTTTACAAATGCTCCGTATCGATTGTAATGATCCATTACTGGATGTTCTTAACTTAAGATGCCCCCATATCTACATAGGGTAGCTTGCGTGTAATGTAGGTCCTGGTGAATACTTACGTCTTTTCTTCACAGTTCTATTAAGTCTATTTTCATTAGCCTGAGTTATATTGTCAACCCATTTCTATAGTCCCCAATTGTCCCGTTTTCTCAAATCAAAATTAAAAACAGTTGACTCCATCTGTACAAACCTCGTGCCAAGTAAACATAGTGACACAATTTTCATAGCTAAACATGAGTTTGTCGCACGAAGTACGCTGCGGTTCCAGATGCATATCTAGCAATTTCTGCAAAGAGGCCACAATTTAACAATGAGTATTCATGCTTGAAAAAGAAATACGCCTTTCACCATCTCTATAACAGTCCATGCAATGCTATCCATATATGCAATCCCGCCACGCTCCTACAACTTAGCCAGTACGCCATTTCCATCAAAATATCTGAGATGATCGCGGGTGATGTCCTTAATCGTCTTGCACCTGATTCAGTGGTCAGCGATTGCGATTCAAGATCGTAACATGTGAGCAACCTACCCAGAAAGAGCCATGGTAATCTTAAATTCGTCCATCAAGATCTTGAGAGCCAGCTCTACACCCTCTTGTCCATTGTACTATCATCACGCGCCGTGTTAGCATGGACTCGTCGTGCACTCTATTCGGCCCCTGGATACGAACCGCGAGACCCCAAATGGGGATTCTGCCGACGAAACAGTGAGACGCGCCCATTGCCAGAGCTTTGAAAATGTCGGTGCCCCTTCGGATACCCCCATCCACGGCGATGGGAATGCTGCCTCCGGCAGCGATGGCGCACTCTCGGAGGGCGTCCAAAGTTGAGGGCACGCCGTCCAGCTGCCGGCCGCCGTGGTTGGAGACTACGATGCCGTCGAGGCCATGCTGGATAGCGAGGTGGACGTCCTCGGCGCCATACACGCCCTTGATCCAAAGCTGGAGCTTGGTGTGCTGGCGAAGCCAGGGGATGGCCGTCTCTCAGTCGAGCGAAGGGTCAAAGTCGTGCCGGCTTGCGGTGCCGCTGTTCTCGCCGCTGAGCTCTTCTTTGCCGTCGGATAGCAGGTTGGGCCATGCCATTTCCTTGGGAAGGACGAAGTTGTTGCGGTACTCGTTCAACCGGCGGCCCAGCAGCGGCACATCGACCGACAGAAAAATGGCCTTGTATCCGGATGCTGCAGGCAGTCACACGTCAGCAGGACTCTCTCACGAGCTGCGCTCTTGAAAAACCGACTCACTCTCGGCGCGGCGCAAGATCTGAAGTGTCGTCTCGCGATCCTTAAGAACGCAGAGCTGCATGACGTAGGGGTTGTCAGATCCCTGAGCCTTGACGTCCTCGAGAGACTCGGTAGCATACGAAGATAGGGCCATACAGATTCCCATCTTCGCGGCTGCTCGCGACGTCGCCAGCTCGCCGTCGGGGTGAGCTAGCCGGTGCATGGCCGCAGGACTGAAGCCCACCGGCAGCGCCGTTTTGTAACCGAAGATCTCGCCGCGGATGTCTACATTCTGGACATTGACAAGAATCTGTGGCCTGATCTTGTAGCGATTATAAGCGTCTTCGTTGTCTTGGAGACTGGAGAATGCGAGACGTGCTGTTAGCCAGTGACACAGATGTCGCGCCATCTACAAAGTCGCATACGTTACCATATCCATCGCACCACCGTTGAAGTAATCTATCGTCGGCTATCAGGGCCGTTCACGAGCCTCCAGTGTTTCAACACGGGGCACACACCTCTGTACATCTTGGGGAGGTTGTTGCAGCCATACTCCTTCAAGTCGGCGATGGTATGGACGCGAGCGTCGTAAGTCTTTCCACGGTTGGCCATAGCGACGGTGAGACAACGTACGCCCTCGATTGATACAGAACAGAGAAATAGCAAGATAGAGCAACCCGGTTAGAAAGGAGAAAAATTACTGTAGAATATCGGCACGAACGCTCAACCCAGGATACAAATAAGTCTAAGCCGCGGCACACTTGAGCTCGCAGTTCAGCCAACAAACGCCATCCGAGCCAATGGACACTGCAGGGCGGTCTCCAACTCGAAGAAGAGGGAACAAAGAGAGATCCATGGAATCTAGCTGCACGCATGTTCATCCGCGCTATCAGCGATCCCCGGCTTCCGTGATGTGCTGGGCGGCATGGCCTGCCTTTCCGGGAGGATGGAATAATGTCGTCGATAGACTCAACGCGAAGGCGAACTAAATTGCCCTCGCAGCGATGGATGATTATATGCGGGGAACTCGACTAGGAACTAACTGCGAGGTGTACTAATCCGCACGGCTAAGAACGAGGTGTCCAAACGGCTATGTCAGTGGGTTACCCCTGCTAAGTATCCTAAAGGTAAGTCAACCCGCTCCTAGTATTATTGATAGTATCAAGACCCGCATGAAGTACACAAGAAGTGCTGCTATGAGAAGATATTTGGTGCGGTTACACTGGTGCTACATACTCCAACACTGGCAGAGGTCACGAAGCTACGTAGTACTCAACAAGAATATTCTTGGTGACGATATAGCCATATCACCAACTCAACCTCAAAGCCCCACGATTTCAAAGGAGCTTCACAGCCGGCCAAGTCGAACTCAATGGTCCCACTGACGCCCCGCTGTGTATATCAACTTCACAAGATACAGATGAATGCTGCGGGTGGTGGCGTTGGCACATTGTACAATTGCCATACCACCAAGTGTCATCAGAGGCTCACCTTACACTCAACGGTTAGCCTACGGCTGTTCAGCTAGCCCGGGTCTTGGAATGTGGCAATCGCAACGATAGGGCTCGCGGAAACCTCCCCAATTTTGAAGCCGAAGACTCGTGCCCCGTACACTAATAAGACGTTGTGGAGACGTTTGAGAGGACGGCCTCCCCGCATATCCTTGTAATAGAAAACAGGGTGCTTTTGGGTACACAGCAATAGGTTGATTGAATTAAACATACTGAAAAGGTCCTCTAGCAAAGGAACGTGTTGGAACCAAAGATGCTTGATTCAAGTTGCATGAGGCATTTTCCAGCTTACGCGGGTGCCTTGCTATACTCTATATATACTATTTCTAAAAGACTTTAGCTTTTATCTTTAATATCGCAGACTTATTATATAAGACTCTTTTAGTTATTTTAAGATGCCTTTTAATATTATATATAATAGTTTTATTCTAATATACTCTTTTAGAT